>BLKR01007173.1:0-42605 GCA_011170035.1 Teleogryllus occipitalis | reverse complement strand
TTTTTTTTTTTAACATCTGCTTTATTTGCAATTTGTTCTACATGAACATTCGGCAAATACAATTGTACATAAATTATTGACATGTAAAGAAACCATACAGTTCTGGTTCTTTCTAAATATTATTTTTAAAAGTTGTCCAACCAGAGAAAGCAAAAAAAAACTAAAACAACAACAAAAAAAACACATCTTATTAGAAAAGCATAACAAAAGCAAAAAACAATAACCACAACAAAAATACATACATACAATAAACATGGTGACAAAATGAAAATAGTATAATATAAAATTACAATTATAAAAAAAAAGTTATTATTTAAATCTGTGGTCCAAATCAAGAGGATGTACTCTTTTTAATCTTCTTGTCATTGTGCTGTTGTCTAAGATGTTGATGGCTAGATGATTGCTATGATTTTCGAGTCTGTGTTGGTATTTGAGAGATTTTAGAGTGATTTCCTCTTTAACAGTGGTGATATGGAGATCGTTATGTATAGTGGCGTTTGATACAAACCAGGGAGCATTGCTTAATGATCTGAGACTTTTTGATTGAAATCTTTGAATTATTTCTACATTTGAATGTGAGGCTGTTCCCCAGAGTTCAATTCCATATGTCCATATGGGTTTCAATATTGTTTTGTAAAGTAAGACTTTATTTTCTAGGCTTAAAGAAGATTTTCTCCCTATTAACCATGACAGTTGCCTATATTTTAGTTCTGCTTCCTTTCTTTTAATTGAAATATGTTTCTTCCAGGTTAACTTTTTGTCAAGATGTAGTCCCAGATATTTGACGGTGTCTACGTTTTCAATTAGTTTTCTATTTATTTCTATTCTTGTATTTGTTGTTTTTCTTAGAGTAAATGTTATACATTTGGACTTTGTTTCATTCAGTCTTATTCTCCATAGATTAAACCATTTGTTTATATGCGCCAGATGATTTTTTAATGTTCTTGTTGCCGTTTCTTGGTTTTCATGCGAAGCTAGCAGGGCTGTGTCATCTGCATATGTTGCAGTGATGACATCCGATGACTGAGGTAAGTCAGAGGTGTACAGCGTATACAGAACTGGTCCGAGGATGCTGCCCTGTGGTACTCCTGATAGTATTGGATGGAACGACGTTATTTCATCTCCGAATTTTATTTGGAAAAATCGATCCAAAATGAAGGAACGAATCATGTTATAGAATGGATGAGGCAGACATTTCTTAATTTTGTATAATAAGCCTTGATGCCACACTTTGTCAAAGGCTTCCGTAATATCTAGAAATAGAGCGGAACAATACATTTTATTTTCTAGAGCTTCGTTGATGGTGTCGACTACTCTATGAATTTGTTCTATTGTAGAATGTTGTTTCCTGAAACCAAACTGATGATCTGGGATTGCATCATTTTCTCCAAGTATAGGATATATGCGGAGTAGTAGTAGTTTCTCAAAAACTTTAGACAACGAAGGCAATAAACTTATTGGTCTGTAGGATGTAACTTCTTGTAGAGGTTTTCCCGGTTTTGGAATTACAATTATTTGTGCCAATTTCCACTGCGAAGGATAATGCCCAATACGTATTATTCCATTAAAAATAGATGTTACGAGGGCAATGAGTTTCTTTGGAAGTTTTTTAAGCATTTCTCCTGTAATTCGATCGTGACCAGGAGCCTTGTGGTTTGGTAGTAATTTCAGTCCTGCTGTGACTTCTTTTGTGGAGAAGAATTTGATTGGTAGCGACATTTGAAGAGGACTTTCCAGGAATTCTATAATTTCTTGTTCTTCTGTGAGTAATGTTGAGGGGTATGGTTGAAATGTTTTTGTAAAATAATTTGCAAATTCTTCTGCCTTTTCTTTCTCTGTTCTGGCCCAGCTTCCATTGATTTTACGGAGGGGGGAACATGTTTTGTAGGTCTTTTTAAGTTTTTAGTAATTTTCCATAAGGAGTAATCCGTTGCTTTTGAAGGTGACAGCTTTTCTATGCGTTCCTTCATTTCCTCCGAGTGAAATTCTTGCAATTTTCTGGTTAAATGGCGGGAAGTTCTGTTTAGTAGACGTTTGTCGTCCGGATGATGAGTGTGTTGCCATGTCTTCTTCATCTGTCTTTTCTCTTTAATTAACTTCATTATTTCTGCAGGATATTTATTTTTTTCAAACACACTCGTTTTTGGTGTAGCATATACAGCTGCCTGTTGAATGTGTTGTATTAAATATTCAACAGCGTTATCGATGTCTCCTGGAGACTTTAGACGGACCTTGGCAGTGGTGTTGCAGTTAAGCCAGTTGCTGTATTCTTCCCAGTTGGTTTTTCTGTTTGTAAGATATTTATTTTCTTTCTTTTTAATTTCAGAAGAACTGATTGTTAGTATTTCTGGAGAATGATCAGATGAAAGATCAAAAGACGGTTCTATTGTGTGATAGGTTTGAGCCATACCCCTTGTGACGAAGATATCCAATACATCAGGAACTTTATTACCATCCGTTGGCCAGTAGGTGGGATTTCCTGATGAAATTGTTTGGAGTTTTAGTGTTGAAATAGCTCCTTCTAAAGCTCGACCTCTTGTGGTTACCAATCGTGATCCCCACAGTTGATTTTTCGCATTGTAGTCACCTCCAGCGATAAATCTCGGGCCGAGTGTTTTAAAGAACTTGATATATTGATCAGTGGTTATCTTGTATTTTGGAGGGGAGTATATAGCTGAAATCACGAGCGGACCAAACTTATCATATACTTGTATCGATGTTGCTTGCAGATGTTCTTCAGCATTTTCTTCATACAAATTATGTTTCAATTTTGTTTTAATTATTACTGCAGTGCCTCCATGAGCTGTTCCATCTGGGTGATTTGTGCAATAGACGACGTAGTTAGGTATACGTAGATAGCTTCTTTCCGTAAAATGTGATTCGGACACAAGAAGTATATCAATTTTTTCTTGATGTAGAAACACTTCTAACTCTCTACGATGTTGGAGAATTCCGTTGGCATTCCAAGAGCCTATTCGCAATAAATTGTTCATAGTTTCTTCATTATTGCTGTCATGATATTAATCAGGCTGGAAATTTGTTCCGCTTGCTTTGCTAAGATGGACTCGAATTTTTTAAACGATTCTTGAATTATGGATATCAGATTATTTTCATGCGATGAATTTTGATTATTGATTTGCGAAAAATGGGCCGCTTGTGCGTATGTGCGCTGTGTGTCTCTGGTTCCTGTAGATTGTTTACTCTTTGTTGAACTTGAATTGCTATTTTCATTTTTGTTTTCCATCGAGTTTCCACTGTCTTGATTTTCTCTAGGATACTTGCTGTTACGAATTTTTTGATATACTTCGCAACCTTTATAATTTGCTGGATGATCACGGCTACACAAAGCACATGTAGCTGGTGTGTCTCTACTTTTAGTACAGGTCCGACTATCATGATTCTTTCCGCATTTCACACAGCTATACGGAAGCGTACAGTAACGATAACTGTGCTCGTAGGACTGACAACGCTTACATTGAATTATTTCACGTTTTTTGCGCGGTGGTTCAAAACTTATTTTTGCATGAAGTAAATATTCGATATCATAAATTTTGTTGTTGTTGCTTTGAGGTTCTAAGTCCACAAAAAACATTGATAGAGGTGCTTTTGTTAGACGATGTTTAATATTATGAATTTGTCTTACCTTGTGACCTTGTGCTTCTATAGCTTCTTTAAGTTCAGTTTCATCTACTGATGGGTGCATATTTTTTAATACTACCCGAAATGCTCTTTCTTGTTTTAACTGGAATGTATAGTGCGCAATATTTTTTTGATTTAGATGCTTAACAAGTTTTCGATAAATATCTGGTGTTTGAGGTAATATTTTCACATTGTTCATTGTAATTTTGGCTTCATCTTGATATGTTTTGATTAGTTTATACGTGAAGTCTTCATCTTCAACCACTTCTTTAATTGATTTGATCATGTTAGATATAGCTCTAACGCCTGGTATGAAAATCGGCGGGGTTCGATCTTTATTTTGTTCATGAGTGTTGCCTTTGGTTGTCGTATCATTGATATTCTCAGATTTAGAGGACACTTCTAAATTTTCATCATCACATGTGAGATGCTCATACCTGTTTTTTGACGCTAATGTGTCGCTTTCACTGATAATCTTTTTAGAGGGTCCTTTGGGATTGTCATCAATACGTCTTTTTGGTCGACGCAGCGGGACTGTTTGCCATGAGCTGTTCAGGGTTGAGGCCGCTTCCAGCGTCGTAGATGCGTGGCCGTTAGGTCCCATAGCTTCTGACACGATCGCTGGGAACTGTTTTTCATGCAGATGTTGCTGTAGTTGGAGTTGTAAATGTTGATTCTGTTGCACTATTTGTTGTAAATGCTGTTTTAGTAGTTGATGTTCTTGTAGTAACGCTTGGTGCTGTTGCTGAAGGTTATGTGATAAGTCACTGTATTCTAAAGTTGTCGATCCGTCCAGACTGTTGTTAGCGCATATTTCACTGTTGTCTTGATTATTTAGTATTTCTGTTGATTTGGTGATTAGTCCCCCGAAGGGGACATGGTCAGTAAACATTATTCACTTCACTATATTTGTCAGATGTTGATTTGCAATAGTTCTTGTTACACCACTGTTCACTAGTAAATGCAGTCACCTTCGTTCACAAATAAATGCGGTCACCACTTACCAGTAATTTTGAGCGATAACAATTAGAGAATGTTGTTGGTTCACCACTGTTCACAAGTAAATGCACTTTCTGACCCCGGACCGGCACTAGTGGCGGCCGGGGCAGTCGGCCCTTGCGATAAGCGCGAGCGTTCGGGTAACTTGCGGAGCTGCGGAGCACGTCTGCTCGTGACCGCTGCTGAGCGAGAACGAACCTTATACAATGATACAATCCAAATGGTAACTAATACATTAGATTAATATTATTGTTAAAATCAATATTACTTTGATACTCGATGATACTGATAAATATGATTTCACGTTCACTTACGTTTACATCTCATCTTTTTTTATATTGGTTGACATTACATTGTTCAGTTTATATATTAACTGTGCAAATGTTTGATGGTTCTAATCTATCTTATACTAACTTAAAATTATACACATTTTAATTAGTATATCTGGATCTTAATTATGGTTGGATAATTGGGGTTTTTGCCTAGTATATAGAAGAATGATTCTTGTATTTGGGGAAGGTTTGTATAAAAATTGTGTGCGAGGTAGGCCATTTGATTTATTATTGTGTTTATATTCAAATCATTATGCAGTTGGTTGTTACTGATGAACCAAGGTGCTTTTGTGATAAATCTTAAGATTTTATTTTGGATCACTTGCATTTTGTTTAGGTTTGTATTTGCAGCGTTGGTCCAGATGGGGCAAGCATAAAGTAGAGTCGGCCGGATTATTGATTTGTAGAGTAATAGTGCGTTAGATGTGAAGAGGTGACTGTGACAGTCTTATCTCAATGGAAAAAGTTCGAACGCAAATTCCGAGGAATATTTTCATTGTCGAACGATGAGATATGCTAGTGTTACACTGATGTAAAGAGAACTGCTTCAGAAAACCTCGCCAAAATATTGTACTATTAATTTTCTTTGGATATGAAATGTAGCAACTAATGACAGCGATATTCAACAACTCGAAGAAAATTGTGACCAATGATTACTCATAAGTCCGACGTATTTTTCACAAACCTCATCGAGATACAACCCGATTTTGTTGCTCTATAAAACGAAATAATCCTGAGCTTCTTTTATCTCCTGTTGTACCATCAACAGTTGCACCGGGAAGCATTGTTGTCAATAACAAATTATTTCTTCCTTTAGTCTCCGCGCCTGTTTCAAATTTTCTTTCCGGCAAGTTACCTTTAAATTCAATCCTTCTAAGATGATCGCATATATTTTTTTTTCTTACGTTATAGTCCATTTTGGAAATTCTGTGAGCAGTGTAGACGTTAAGTCAGCACGAAATCTATTCCAAGCGTCAGCACTAAATGTCACGCAAGAGATGCCGTGCAATATGAAACGGACCCGGTCAGGAAATGACCTCTGACATTTGCGTAACCGCAACTGCTGAAATTAAAACTGAAGCCTCAATATACAGATAACGATGACATAGGAAGTATTGAGAGATCCATATCTAGGATACCAGATCATGTCACACTAAACTTTGTATTGGCATCCGGTGTAATGGACCTATGTGCAACCTCTTACGAATTAATCTGTTTATACCTCTTTAATTACGTCTAATCTACAGAAAACTGGAAGGTTTTTGTACATACGCACTGAAAGCAACCGTTTATTAATCCTCGCCTTTTTACGTCCATTTGGTATCGGTGATGTTATTTATTTGTTCCTTTTAATTCTAAAAATATCGGCATGTTTTCTCTCCGAAACCTCTTCTTTTCTGCCGAGATTGCTCTTCTTTTCTCCAACTCACCATTGACTTATTGTATTGCTAGACTCATTTTGCTCACTAAACGCATCAATCCCACCTCACATGACACTACATTCACATCACAAACTCCCACTGATCTGAATCTGTATGATGAAAATCATTATGTGATTAATAATATTCCCTTCTTTGCCGTCAAGTACAAGTAAATATATGAAATATGCCTGACTGCTACCTTGTAGCCAGATAACCGGCTAAGAGCTAAAATTTACGTATACCTGATCGTAAAATTCTAATCGGAGACATGAAAACTCGTTCAGACCCAATAATTGAGCAGGGACCGTCATTTTCAGGGATGGACTACGCCATTGTATTTGGTAACATATCAACGTTATGTATGTAATAATAGAATAAATAAAATTATATTATGTTATATAAAATACCAAGCTCAATTAACGCAGCGATTCACAATATTTTATTTATTACAATGTATTAAAAGGGAAAATTATGAATTCCGTCAAAGTGTAAAATAATTTCTTGTTCCTGCCACGACTAACTCCTCTCCCCTTTCTCTCTCCGTTCAGTTCCCCATCACGCCACTTCCCTCCCCGCCCAGTTCCGCTCCACCCCACTACACGCCCCGCTCCGCCCCGCCTAGTTGCCGGTTCCCTCACGGTCAGGCTCAACCTGCGTCGAGCGGTCCAGACAGTGTGGAACCCTTCCTTCAAACGAATATGCGTAGATTGATTGACGTTTCCGGGCGCCTCCACTACTAGGGTCATTAGTTTCGTTGGTGAGGTGTTAGCGCAGTTATCGCGTGAGGTGGTGGTCATTCTTTTCATTTTGAATGGCGGGTTCCGTCCACGACTGCATTTTATCGGGGGGGGGGGAGCTCCCAATCATCTCCCCCAGCTTGAAGCACTTGACTGGTCTCTCGACATATTTGATAGTGTAGTGCATGTAACTATGTGTGTGTGTGTGTGTGCGCGCGCGCGCGCATGTGAAAGGGGATAGGATAAGACAAGGAAAAGGAAGGAAAGATCTCGCACGGTCCGTGGTCCGTTTCTTATAGCACTGCACCGGCATTCACCAGGTATTGATCAGGGAAACGACGAAAGTCTAATAATGAGAAAAGCTTGCCGACACAATTATCTTCCAGTCTGGAGCTGAGCTTGACTTAGTACGCACATAGTGACGAGATTCCACCATCATCGGGACGCGAAACTCCGGACTTTCACCTTAAACCGCTCTTCAAAAAAGGCAACAAAAATGAAATTCGAAATTATCGGCCCATTTCTCTTCTATCAGGTTTTTCAAAAAAAATTGAGAGGCTTTTTTACGTACGAATGGAAACCTTTCTCAATAAACACGACGCGCTTTAGGAAGGAGAGGGACTGTTGATAGACCGAAACCTGGGAGCGGACACGCAAATGATGGCAACCCGGCAAGAACGTTTCTCAGAAATGCTGCAAAGAGTGCTTCATTGTTTGGATTAAATAAATAATTAATTGAATATTATAGGATTATATTAGAAATAATTTCTAGTGGCTTTCACGTGAACTTTGAAGCATGGAAACAATCTGCCAAAGAAACTAATATGTTCATTCGATTGTATCCATGGTTTATTGTCTCCCACGGTACATAAGCTTCTTGTAAATGGGTTTGAAATATTGAAGTCATGCGATCTCTCAATAGGACAGATGTCGGAAGAGGCACAAGAAACTCTTGTCAAAGGCATTAGACGCTTTAGGAAATCTCACACCCGCAAGACATCAATAATAGCTTCAAATCAACATTTGTTGAACATGCTTGTATCATTGGATCCTGTTATTTCTACCATTCGAAAACTCAGAAAGAAGAAAAGGCATCTTTCTCAAGATATTTTACACCTCCTTTGCAACCATATTGTATCGCCCTAACACGTTTCAGAGATATAGGGGCCTTCGTGACCAATCTGTTGCTTTCGATTTTATGTAAGTAAATTTCTACAATTTCTACCAGGAACGACATATTAATAATTCTTGGGAATTGACAATTTTGCCTCTGTATTATTTTCAGATAGCACATAGTTACAAATAGAGAATGGTTAATTAGCTGCATTGTTTAAAATTGAGAAGTATTTAATTGACATATTCATTAACCCCAACTCGTGTATAACAATACACATTGAAGTATTCAAGATATATTTACAAAACACTGACAGTATAAGAAGTGTTCTTAATGTACGCTCTGTCTAAAGTTCATTGAGTTTGGACGAGTAGTTTTTGAGGAATTGATCTTTGTCGTTCTAGATGAGTAAAGGAGAACACTGTGCAAAGGCTGAATTCGACCTAGACATCTAGCCAGTGTCTAAAATCCTGCCACCAATGACCTCTCGGTTGGAAACTCTGCAATGACATCCGTTGATGCCCTGAGCCACTTCGGCCGGTTTTATAATAATGCGTATGAGTTAATATAGAAATGTATGTGCTATTGTAGCACGACAAATTCATTTAGTTAAGTTCATGACAATCATTTCACGTGCGGACACCTAACCAAAGTATGTAATGGGAGGAATTGTGAAAAAATGGAATTGTGATTGACTTCCTAACCTCTTTCGTCATGTTCGCGAAGTGGTTGATTACAAAAATGTAATAATTATATTAGTGATAGATTCTAGTTATTACGTTAATAAAAAATACGTTGATACTCTCAGACGATTTTCAATAAACTATGATTTTTCATTTTCCATTTCCAAAGAAAATACCATGTAGAATATGATACGGAATATTGTATTGCACTTTCCGACAAGGGAACTAAATAAATATTATTCGTTCATTGCTTGTTCTTTGAAAGCGTGTGTGAGTTAGTATACTTGCTTCCATTGCTCTTAAGCAAACACATGCTACGTTGAAGCATTACACAATGTGTGTGCGCGCATCGCCAAATGTACAGTTATGTGTAGCATACGCAGTTCCCGCAATGAAGAAGAGTCTCGTGCAAATACTGCCACTATGTACTCTCGCATGTCGAAGGGGCTAGCATACTGAGCACGCTGGAAAGGAGTAAAAGTTTGTCAAAAGTCGAAAAACGGATTATCAAAAATGTAATTATGTAGTGGGATATTTAGGAGAGTGTATTCCGCATTGAATGGCGCGAAAACGGAAACCGCACTCATTGCCCACGATTTAATAGCGATGTGAACGTCTCTTTAATTTCTCCCCGACAAATGTGGCAATAGAGAACGACATTTCAGAGCGCATGGAATTGCGCGTCAACACAGTGAATCTTGTTCCTATAGTTATTCTATTTATTGCCGTGTGACTCACCTTTCTCAACAACAGTTCCTCCTTCCTTAACATTCAACTACTTTTCACATACATGTAATATTTCAGTATGTGTAGCGATAGCTTCATATAGGTAGTATAAAATTTGCTAAATGTGATAGCTCATACCGGTGCTACAGAAGCCGCTTGCTGCTAGAATCATGAGTTCGAATCACACAGATGGTAAGATACCGCTCTTTTTGATGATCTAGATGAATTAAATAATTGATTGATGTTTTCAAGCGAGTCTACTTCTATTTTTATTTGTCCCAATAGTGTACTCAGTGTTAGGGAGGTGGCGATGTTCCCCTGCGCTGGGTAGCGAGGTCCAGCGCCGATATTCCTGTCGGTTTGCGAGCTGCCTCTTCGGGGAAACTGCCCCATTCGGGACGAGCTTTAAGCTCCTGACTAATCTCACGACATGTGCGGTGGATGTAAATGGAAGTGTGAGTGAGCGGAGAGGAGAAAGATAAGAAACGAAAGATCGCGTGCGGTCTGTGACCCGTTTTTTAGGTTCCGTCCCGATATTCGCTTAGTATTGATCAGGAATACCACGGAAAATGCCGATCAGAGCAATCTGTCGCTAAAATCCTTCTCTAGACAGCGGCTGAATTCGACCTACCTAATAGCTAGTGTGGAAAATTCACCACCGTCATGACTCGAACTGTAGAACCTCTCGGTGAAAATCCGTTTGGAAACAACATCGCGTCTGAACCGATTCATTCAGCCCTTAGCAACTTACAATGGCGAGTGGAGTCGAAGAGCAGCCATCCCGAATCACATGTCACCATATTTACTTCATTATTTCAGAGCTCCTGAAATGTGGAAAGTTTCAGTACGCAGTTTCGCACTGCGTAGCCAACATCGCTAAAGAGATGGGCCACTTACAGAACAAGGATTACAACAGTACGAATGCCAGAGAACGTCGCGTTTGTCTTTCTGTTTCAAAAATAATGATTTCGAGTTGTAAGCGTGTTTTGAATATTCATCAGCAGCGCTCGACAGCGTCCTGGCGAAGCGTTGCGCCCTGGGCGGGATTTTCCGCGGCGGGCGCCCGCGCTGGACATGGTGTTTTCGTGCCCCGGGGGCCGCTATTTAATGATTCGCGCGCCGTTCGGCCGCGCATTGCCCGGCGCCGGCTTGTTGATTCGTCCGCGGGGAGGCGCGCCCTTCGCCCTTCGCCCGGCGCCAGCGCGCGGTGTGGCGCGCGTCTCTGCGCGCGATCGATGCCACATGGAGGCGCGCGCGTTATTCGGCTCAAAGCCCATACTGCACAAGACGGCGGCCTCCCCAACCCCCGCCCCGCCACCCACTACCCAGGCACCACCGCCAGCCACGCCCCTCCACAGACACCTCGCCCCCTCACTGCAGAAGACAGCGGCCGCTCCAACCCCCGCCCCGCTACCCACTACCCAGGCACCACCGCCAGTCACTCCCCTCCCCGCTCCCCGCCACCCACTCCCCTCTACAGACACCTCGCCCCCCTCACTGCAGAAGACAGCGGCCACTCCAACCCCCGCCCTGCCACCCACTACCCAGGCACTACCGCCAGCTAATACTTTCTCCCCCGCTTCCCCTGCCACCCACTCCCCTCTACAGACACCTCGCCCCCTCACTGCAGAAGACAGCGGCCACTCCAACCCCCGCCCCGCCACCCACTACCCAGGCACCACCGTCAGTCACTCCCCTCCCCGCTCCCCACCACCCACTCCCCTCCACAGACAACCCCGCCCCCTCACTGCACAAGACGGCGTCTTTCCCAACTCCCGCCACGACACCCACTATCCAGACACTACACTATCCATCTACATCACTAATTTCCAATGAGCAGAAATTCAGCGAAAACTATGTAGCTAGCGGTCACGTGTGAGAGGCATTGTTTCTTTAGATATGCAAGAACTCAAGAAAAATCAAAAAACAATGCAACTGATTCCATTTTGACTGATAAATACAAATATTGGATTGTGTTAGTCCCCCTATTCTAATACTGCACGTACCGACTTAATGCTCATTCTCAGAGCGTGTCAGCTTAGGTAGCTCGTGGCATCAATTGATGTAATGCATGTGGCTGGGAGGTCCTAGGGTTCCAGTCCCGATGGTGGCATAGTTACGTGGAGTTCAGCCTCTATATGGAGGAGAATTCTAGCGGCCGGCTGCTCTGGTCGCTAGTTTGCCGTTCTTTCTCCGATCAACACCTGGTGAATGCCGGAGCGCTACCCTAACAAATGGGTCACCGACCGCGCGCGATATTTCCTTCCTATTCCTTGTTCTGTCCTGGCCCCTCACTTACACACACCTTATGAGTCTATGCCTCGCTAGGGCTGTGCCCCTATTGGTGGGAGATACCTGTTTGGAAAAAAAGTAGCAGAAGTAGGTTGGCGCCAGATCTCACCATCCAGCTGAACAAGATCACCGCTATTTTCCGAGGAAAACTTGCACTACGCTTATAATTACTCGTCCAGAAACACAAAACAACCAATGAATCAATCAAGTGCATTTGTACTGTTTAATACTAAAACACTAAATATACCTTTAACATGTATTCTACTTCAGCTTCTGGGTTAATGTTATCTCGATCTGGTTTTGCGTATAATCCTTTGAGCTAATGAGACGGTTCCTTGTTTTGCATCTGGACTTTCTAAAGCTCAGTGGGGAATATAATTATTAAAATAATCGCAAACTTCAAGACCAATAAGTCAATTCTTTTCTTGCCATCTTGAGGGATAATAATCAAAACCTGTAGCTAATTTCCCGTCGCAAATAGTTTTTGTTTAACGGCAGTGAATACTTTCCGATAAATTCTTGCCAAAGACGCTCGTTTTTACCTGTATTCATAATGCAGCATGTACTACTTCAGTTAGCTTGACTTCCCAGTACTCAAGAAAAACTGACTGCACTGAATGCTTTCCCCGTAGTTACGCGCAGTTTTTAACTTTTTTGGAGTAAAATAAACAAAAATTAATAAATAAAAGGCTCTCTGGCTACATGTAGAAGAAATCACGTCGGAGGTGTGGGTTTCTAATTCGTAAGCAATACAAAAAAATCCAATCTCTCATTTGGTACCGATTCCAAAAGGTTTTCTGTTACTCGTGAGTGAAAATGTCTACTTTCAAATAATTGCCAACCTCGATTTCTCCCTACTTTTATTCATTACTCAACTATATATAGTAAAAGGGTGAGTGTACGGATTCTAGAACTCTAGGAAACAACATTCGCACATTAGGCTTCTCTCCCATAATTTGTCCTATATTTGGCGCACAGAATTTTTAATATTTTTATGACAAACCATAAAAATAAATGAATATAAAAGTATTCATGCATATTAATGGAAGTTTTCATACATTAAATGTAATGAGTTGGTATTCTCTAATCGAAAAATACATGGCACAGCTCAAACAATTTCATTTCTGCAAAAAATTAAATTTGATATAATTTTTCATGTAATATTTTTATAAAATTGCGATGTTGCGAACAATTTTTATTACAAAATATCACCCAGTGAAAAGCTTTTTATTAGCAACTCAATAGATAATAAATTCATTGGTTTTGATCAATTTGGCCACATTTGTTGCCTGAATGTAGGCTGATGTAAGTTGTAATAGTTTGTAGTCCATTACACATGTCCCTTTTCTTCTCAGCTTTTCTCAGCTGATACGAAATTCCATTTCATGTTTCTTCGAGACGGAGGTACGATTTTTTTCAAAAGTTTATCAATTAAAGTATTCTGCTTCGTCGGCTTAATTTGATGTATATTTGCCAATGCGACGCAAAGGAGAAAACTCGTTAAACTTCTATTTTTCGTGTGGAAGTTTTACAAAATCCTGTAAGAGATTTTCAATAAAGATGATTTTGAGTATGAGTATTAGGCAACTACCAATACAGCCTGCTCACGAGCTCCCGCCGTCGGATTAAGTGAACAAAGGTGCTGACACAGGTAATTTGCTGCACGCATACGTCTAGGGCTTTGTCCAGCGTCACACTCAGTTCCCCCGGCGCTTCTTCCTAATGAACTGCATACACGAGCGGGATTTACTCAAGGATTGGACCGAACAGTTCAAGCCGTCAGTAACTTCCCAACGTGTGTGGTGGATTCCTTGAGGCCGCAGGGGATGCAAAGATGAAAAATCCCGAACCAAATCCAATTATTTTTGACTTTGAGGCCGGATTTTCCCGATCTCTTGATCATGTGTGTGGTATCGCTCTTGAGGATTTCGTGTCATCAGTCAAGTCTCGCGAATTTTTAACAATTCACCCCAATGCGTGAGAATGAACCTTGATTGTGGCCATTTATTTTTAAAGATTACAATGATCGAAATAAAAAAGGTAGAGCGACTGTGTTGACCTGAAAAACTAAATTCAAGTAATATTCTTGAAGGATTTTCTTCAAGATAAAGCTCTCCATATGTTGTCAAGGGTTCGGTAAAGGAAATCCCCAAGGAGGCTGGAAGCTTTTTCCTTGAGGATTTCCAGTTCCTTTATGACTACCTTAGGCAGGCCTAGCAGGCGGAATTGGGAAGCCCGGCCTCATCAGCGGAAGGCCCTAGCTACATGCTTCGTTTGTATTTGGAAGACATTCGAAATGCACCGTGGTTATCTTTTCCTTTATTCAGTTTCACACGTATATAAATGTCCTGCTTGATTAAATGAATCGATGAGTCCGAAAACCTCTCATCTCTATGAAAACTAATTTTACAAGAGAGACAAAAAAACAAATAATTTAATACTTACATACTGTATGTAACCTGTAAGTGTGTACTCTGTACGTAACAAACAGAGCTTTTTAAATTTTTACATTATAATATGGATATTTACGAAAGATTCCATCACTACTATGTAATAATAACACTTATTGTTCGCTTTTTAAATAATAATTAGAATTAGGAGACCGATTTGCGCACAAAATCTTCATATATTCTGAATATTACACTAAATAAGTGACAATATTAATAATTTTTCATTTATAAATTAAAATAAAAACTTTTTTGATGTCTCAAATTACATGGACATGAATATTTGTGACACAGGAATAGTATCAATAATTAACGCAAGTTATAGCAAATTTCAGACTGTGAGTTCAAAAGTCCTTTAGTACGTGCTTACAATATTATAAGGTAGAAAACTACTATGTAGATTCAGAAATCCTTTTCTGGATGTTGACCATCTGTACAGGGTCACATAAAAATTTCTTCATAGAATGACAAGAAATCTTTTGGGATGTATTGCTGAACTTTCTTTTATGTCCGCAATTTTCTTTTTATTTATGGCAACTTTTTCAGAATATGCTTCCTTGACTGGTAGTGAAGGCACTTTCAGGGTACTTTTTCTGTACACAGCAAATATAAATTTACATAAACCATCAATGAAATGAGATACTTCCACTCCGCCTGGTCTAGAACTTTTGTAAGTAAAACTTCTATAATTTGATACCTGAAATAGCTGTTTCTCATTTCTTGTTTTTCCATAAAAGCATTTTGATAACACAGTATTTCGCAGTTTATTCAGAGAACAGGTCATCTCCAGAATATGGCATGTTCTCGAACACAACAGAGATTTATCTGCTCAGTATACAATACATTCTTTAGGAATATATGACCTGTTTTCAGTCTAACCGTGTGCCAATATTTGTGAAGCTGGAAAATGAACGAATATCAATGTGGTAAAAATGAAGATGACCGGTTTTCGGACTCATCGATTCAATTGAGTGTTTGATGTCCGCGTCAACTACTTCGATCAAGTAAGTGCAGTGCGGACTATGGACTGAAGGTTACGCTTTTCCTTCCCCCCGGGAGCGTGGGATCCGGCACCTACCCCCTCGTCAGTTTGCGGGGTTCTCCCCTCTAAGACAGAAAGGAAAGATCGGATGCACTGTCGGTGGTTCATTTTTTAGGGTATTCGCCTAGTATTGATCAAAGAAATCATGCTGTCTGGGGGAGAATTCTAGAGGCCAGCTTCTCTGATCGGCAGTTTTCCGTGGTTTCTCCGATCAACACCACGCGAATGCCGGAGCAGTACCCAACCAAACGGGCCACGGACCGCGCGCGATCCGCGCCGTCCTCTTCCTTGTCCTATCCTCTCCCCTTATACACACACTTACCAGCCCCTTACACTTACTTACACATGCACTACACAACCACATATTCCGGGAGACCGGTCGGGAGCTTAGAGCTTGTCCCGGCTGGGGCAGTGCCCCGCTGGTGGGAGAGTCCTGGTTAAGGGGAAACCCCACTAGCCATCTGTAGGTCGGCGCCGGATCTCGCCATCCAGTGGGGGAAGTTCACCGCCATCTCCCGAGAGAGAAACATGCACTACACTTACAGGACTAATTACCAAATCAGTTGACACGCCCGGAAACACGAAAAAATCAATCAATCAGTCTATCAAGGAAATCATGGAAATGTACAGATCAGAGCAACCAGCGACTTAAATTTTCCCACAAGCAGTGGTTAAAATGGACTCAGTTATGCAGCTAGTGTCGAAAATCCCCCACGGTCGGGATTCAAAATCTAGGACCTCCCACTCAAAGATGGTACAGAGGCTACGAGGTTGCTTTGCAGTTACGTGAAAGGTACTTAAAAAATAACGGATTATGTGCGGATTGTATACAATGATAGCAAATTATTCATAAATTGCATCTATATAATACGTAAAGGATGTATGAAATGCATGAAAGGTTTTTTACAATTTATAAGACATCTTCAACACAAAACCTAGAAAGTGTGCTACTGCTCCATTGGGAATTACTCCTCACTCCTACATCAAACAACAAAGAGAAATGTAATATACCTTTGCAAATTATGACTTAGAGAAAAGATAACAGCAACATACAAGTGTATATAAGTTGAAAACGATGCGCTTTAGGCCCTTAAAACCAAAATTTGCTGTCCCTGAAGGGACATGAGTTTTGCAGGACAGGAGAGTTTTCTTGGGACACGAGTTCTGCAGGCAGGTAACGCAACGTGGGGAAGAGACGGGGGAATGCCTGTGGTGGTGACCATGGTTCTTATGTACTTTTCTACCCAATAGATGTTCTTTTAACCATAAGTGATGTCTGGAGATTTGGCTCTTGTGGAGACTCCGATTTCGAAGCAAGAACGTCAGAACAGTAACAGTTAACAGAACAGTATCACACGGTTCACGAGGTGGCCATTCGCAAGTAGTATCGGGCATGAAGCTATTTTCATTTGTAAAACAATTTAATTCATCAGGTTCTATTAGTTTATTATAGTGTTATGGCATTACGCTGAGCTATGTATATTGCCTGCTTACGTACTATATCGTACAACATGAATCTATCTTTGGCGCTAAAACATTAAAATGAAGTGTTTTTTTATTTTTTCTCTCGATCTTGACCATCTTACTAAATATAATGTAGAAAATCTTGAGGGTAGGACAATAAAAGTCAAGTTCTTTTTTACAATGCCAACGTTATGGCCATTTATTTGGCCTGCTTCTGGGCTATAAATATACAATAAAATATTTAAAAAATTATACCGTTAGTGCAATTTTACATTTTGTATCATTACATACGAAAACTAATAACATTCCAACTATAATTTGCTATGCAATAGGACAAAGATTACAATCTTTGTTCCATCGTGTGTTCCATCTCGTTTACATATTTTACGATGCACTACAATTCGTTTATACTCGATTACTGCTTCATGCAATTTTGCTCGATACAGTTGAGCTTTTTTGTGGGGTGCGTTACGCGGTCTGACCTGTAACTGTGCACACAAGTATAACTAAACATCCGCTTCTGATCAGTCGTGCATCTGCTTGTACACGAACGTTGCTCGCTCATTTCTTTAGCGCTCGGGAGGGCGTACAGCGCAGCCTTCCCGACCTTCTCGACTGCGAGAGAAGTTCCACCGCAGAAGACTTGTAGGAATTTGGCGACGGAAGTTTTAAATGCACGCGGAGGCGGTCCGCGCTCACGCGGCACTCCTTATCTACGCGTCTTAATTCGCCTCCTCCTCCTCCTCCTCCTCCTCCGCCGTCTCCTCCTCCTCGATCTTTGTTTCTCCCCCGCGTTGTATCCTTTCTTTCGTTGCGGCGGCGCGGCGCATGTAGCAGCGCCGCATCTGCGCCACATGAATGAAGTAATTTGCATAAAATGTTAGCGAGGGCGTGGCGGGTGGGCGGGGCGGGCGGGGTCGGGGGCGGGGCGGAGGCGCGGGCCGAGACGCTGCTGGAGCCGCGCGCTAACGACGCTCTCCTCGCCGTGGCTGGCCTGGCGAGGCGGGGAGGGGCGGGGCGGGGCGGGACGGGGCAGAGGCGCCGCCACAAACGGCTTTCCACAGCCCTCGCATTGTTTCCGTTCCGCCGGAGCCGAGGACCGCGGCCGCGCGTGGGGGGCGGGGACGATGGGGCACCGGGGGCGCCACGGGGCAGGGCGGGGCGGGGCGGAGGAGGGTGGAGAAGGGCGGCTCGAGAACGCTAGGTCAGCAGCCTCCGCCCTGCCCCAGCAACCGCACTCGCCCTTGCCCCCGCCGTCCTCGCACCGTTCCCGCCGTTGGCTCCCGGCGGCCGGGACTCCAAGGGCCACCTTCAGCGCCGCACGGCTGCTTTGCCTGCGCCATCGAAGGCAGGTGGCAATGGACAGCATGCCTCCTCCGTGGAAAACGTTGCCACACTAAGCGGTGAGTGCGCGGCTCTTGGCTGCGCGGCCGACCGACGGTGTATGGCACTTTGGTTTGCCGTTTCCGTCATCCTCTCGAGGCCTCCTGGTGCTTCAGTAGTGAGACCACCCGCCCCTTGGGGCAGCGTGCGGTGGCGATGTGTGGTCAACTGAGAGACAACACGTGGACCGCCGCCACAGAGGCCTACCAAGCAACTAGGGGAGACAAGTGCCCCGGCAGCCGCGAGTTTTTAGGTCGACGCTTGCGGTCTACGTCGCAGCGAAAGAGAAACGATACATGAGCACTAGAAGTTGTCCGACTGAATATTCGGTTGATTGATTGATTGATTTTTTCATGTTTCCGGGCGCGTCAACTGCTTTGGTCATTAGTCCCGTTAGTGTGCATGTTTTTTCTCGGGAGATGGCGGTGATCTTCCCCCGCTGGATGGCGAGATCCGGCGCCGACCTACCGTCGGCTTGGGGATTCCCCCTAACCAGGACTCTCCCACCAGCGGGGCACCGCCCCAGCCGAGACAAACTCTAAGCTCCCGACCGGTTTCGCGGAATATGTGGTAGTGTAGTGCATGTTAGTGTAAGTGTGTGTGTAAGGGGAGAGGATAGGACAAGGAAGAGGAAGGACAGATCGCGCGCGGTCCGTGGCCCGTTTGGTAGGGTAGTGCTCCGGCATTCGCCTGGTGTTGATCCTGGTGAGGATTCCCGTTGTTTTCGACGGCCATCTCTTTTCGTGGTTGTAAGTAATCCGGGCATGCTTTGTACCCGCGGCGCTATTCGCTTTTCGGAGAACGCAGCTTTTCTTCACCCGACGTTTATTTCGCAGCACTCTGGCAGCTTCTATAAGGCCAAAGCATTCGCTCTATCATTCCTGAATAGTACTTTCAAACCTTGACCGCATGTGTGCTAACAATCTTCCTGTCAGCGTTCCGCAGTGAGTTTGTAGTCTCTCTCCCTTCAGTTCCACACCTGACATTATTCACCCTTGCTACAAATATCATTAGCATTCGATCTTAAAAGCTTCGATTCAATTTGTAGGTACCCTGGAATCTTGCAATAAGATTTATTATGAATTACTTCTGTCTCTATTTTCCCCTTAACTCAAACAGCACTCATATTATCGCAATCATTACCTTCTCATTAAAGGATTCGCAATTTCTAATGTACGCTCAAGCTCAAAGTTTAGAGAATCACAATCTATTATTAATTTTCAAAACTATACTATAACTCTGTACTACGTCCCACCGCTTCCTCTTCTCGCCCTTCCAATAAAATGCATCAATCGTTGCATTGTCGTTCTCTGTCGTCAACCCCCTGCAGAATTTCATGGCGCTGCCGACTCCATTTCAGCTCTGGCATTTCCTCCTCCAACCATTTTTCGCTCTTCCACTTCTTGATTCCACGACTGCTTACACCCCAAATTTCCTCGCGGCCTTCCCTTTCTCGGCTTGCAGCGGCAGCGAAGCTCTGCTCTCTCTACCCAGCTCCGTTCTCAACTCGCGCCGCGGCCCACCCCGCCTCCGCCTCCCTCGCTCTCACCCTCGCCAGACTCCGCGCTGGCAACCCGGTGTCTCCCCGTGAGTGTCTCCCCTCGATGACTTCGACCACCGCCCTCCCTCTCACTCCCTGAAAGGTCCGCTGAACGTGCCTCTCCCAGCCACGCCATCCGCGGTTTGTCCTTCCTCAGTGCTTCTTCTACTTCCTTTCCGCTGTCGCCCAAGCCCTTCCCACGCCCCGCCCACATCACCTCCGGCCTCCTCGTTCCTTCTCGGGACACGCGTAGTTTATCGGTCCATTACTTCAATGATTGATTGACTGTCAGTAGTTCCAGGCGTGTCAACTGGTCATTGCTCCCGCATGTGCCGTGCATGTTTCTTTCCTCGTGAAGTGGTGGTGATCTTCCCCCGCTGGATGGAGACCTACCGTCGTCTAATAGGGTTTTCTCCAGCCAGGTCTTCTCCAGCAGCGGGGCACCGGCCCAGCCGGGACAAGCTCGAAACTCCTCACCGGTCTCCCGGCATGTGTGCACATGTAGTGCGTGATAGTGTAAGTAGGGGGTGAGATTAGAACAAGAAAGGGGAAGGAAAGATCGCGCGCGATCCGTGACCCGTTTGATGGGATACTGCTCCGGCATTCGGCTGCTGTTGATCAGAGAAACCACGGAAAGCTACAGATCAAGGCAGCCGATCATTAGAATTATCGTTTAAACAGAGAGTGAAGTCGACCTAGCTGATAAACTAGTGTCGAAAATTCTGCTACCGTCGAGACTCGAACCTAGGTGGTCCCGATCAATGGTACTGCGGTGACATCAGTTAATACCCTGAGACACCTTTTCCGGTTTATTAATTCAAGTTTTCGCCTATATTGTCGACGTTCTTCGTTACGTTTGACGTAAAATTTCTAGAATGCTAATAATATGTCTGGTGTGGGTTGTCTTAATTTATTACCAATTAGTGTTTCATCCACTGTTTTGCATCTATTTTTGCCGCATCTATTTTCCAATTGTTACAAACTGCCACTCAAAAAGGCTATTACGTTCCTCACGGGAGTTTCTCAGCAACACTTCGTGACATAGCAACGGAAACGGTCCTGAAAAATATTCTACTTGCTGGATGGGAAACTCATAATGGCTCTCTTCTTAAGAGCTTTTTCGAAAATACCAATTAACACTCCTTAACGTGGCAGATCACTAGATGTACTCAACGATTTTGCCAGTTGTTTTCTCCAAAAAGTGGGAAAACACAATATCATAATGTCAATGCATTTTCATCGCACAATTTCACCATATTTTGACAATTTCAGTATGTTACAAGTATCATACGCATATTGTCAAACGTAAAAACCCAGCGATTTGTGCCAAAAGGATCTTGAACATCTAAATGTTCGTTTCCTTTGCTCTCTGTATTATTAGGTTGTGACAAGCTTTTTCTAATCAAGAAACGCTGACACAAATACATTCAATGAAAAGATGAAACGTTTTGTTGGTAACAAAATATTAATAGTTTTAACAAAATATGCAAAAAATGCGCCTATAATTGCAGGAATATGCACCAATAGGAGAAATTCGTCCAAGTATGCCATAACAAATTAATCTACCTAGCATCCAATTTTAACCAAGAAGCTAAATTCAAGAAATTTTATTTAGCAATGCCCTGAATCAACAGTGAGAAATATGCAAAATCATAAAACTCCGCCCTGAAATAATCACACATCATTATAATTTAAAGTACTTTAAATATTCATGAAATATGTGGTTATGAAGCTTGGTTATGAAGAAAAAAGTGGAGGTATTTTCCGTATACTCTATCGCGGATCTACAAGAAAGATGGTGACCGCTTCATGTAAGGAAGGATCTTTTAAGTGAAAATCTCTCTGGGAATGTCATTTTCAGTAAGGGTGCTGTGGCAGTACTGTAGTACAGAGTACACGTACTCTGTCAATTCCATTAACTTAGGATAGCAAATACAATTGATATTTGCCTTTTATAATACTTATTTAATACCTTCCAGAATTTGTAATATGATTCTAATATCTTTTACTACTGTGATGTGCAGATTGATGAGTTTGCACACTTTCTCAATTCGTCGAAAACGGCCGTGGTGCCGTCATAAAATTGAGGGAAGTCTAAATTGTTTGTTAGTGAGCCTGCAAACGCTCCGATGCGAGGGTTGGCAAGCGGCTGCCGGGGGGGGGGGTAGAGGGAGGGGGGCGGGGCTCGGAGTACGCCGCAGAGCCACGCTCAGAGAGGCCTCCTCTTCAGACCTTCGCTGCTAATTAAACTCTCGACTCCGCGGGGGTTAGCGCCGAAGCCGCTTGGATTGGCAGAATCTAGCTCACCTAGTAATAAGGCAGTGTCAGCTGTTTTTAAGCTAATAATTTTACATAAATTAAATGCGATTGACAATATTGTCTACCACTTTGTCAGTTCTATGGCCATTGCTGTAGTTTAAACACCCTACGAAAGATGGAATTATTTTAAATTTTTATAATAAATAATTATTATTTCTTTTCAAATAGACACATGGATGGGATATGCCTTTATTTACGTTCTTATTTTTCAACTACCAGAAAATTAAACATTATTACTCATAAAGCAAAAATTACTGTCTTCGTCTTAATAATAGTCAACAAAATGAAGTTTTGAGACAGAGATGATATTGCATTGCGCACTTTCCGCAAAATGAAATATTGGAGATGTTCGAAAGTTATCGATACTATGAAACTGTTTCTAATACTGTCTCAAAAAAGAAGAGAAATCAATACGGTGAAGCATTCTTCTTTTTCAATGTTCTGTGATGCGTGGTTTGGCTTCCGTTGATCTCGTGAGCGTGTAGATTTCTGTGCTTCTTTCTCGTACATATAATTCAATTTTCGTATATTTTAATGAATGTTTTGTTTTTGAACATTTTCATGTGACTCGTATTGTCACGAATGGTACAGCGGACACGATGTAAAAATGTGGGGCCCGTACTGGAACGTGCGTGTTTCCTGCGTTAATCAGTCCATTCGCTGTCAGATGAATGGCAGCCATATGCAACTACACATTTATGAGGAGCCCCCTCCCACCACCCGCCGCCCGCCGCCCGCCGCCCGCCGCCCGCCGCCCGCCGCCCGCCGCCCGCCGCCCGCCGCCCGCCGCCCGCCGCCCGCTCCCTCTGCTCGGTGCCCGCGGCCCGTCGACCTCCAAGCGCTGACCGTTGCACGCCGTCCGCTGCATGCCGACCGTTGCACGCCGTCCGCTACACGCCAATTGCTGCACAACGACCGCTACACAACGACCGCTGCCCCCTGACCGCTGCACAACGACCGCTGCACAACGACCGCTGCACAACGACCGCTGCACAACGACCGCTGCACAACGACCGCTGCACAACGATCGCTGAACAACGACCACTGCATAACGACCGCTGCACAACGACCGCTGCACACCGATCTCCGAGCGCCGACCGCTTCCCGATGACCGGCGGCCGCTGCTCGCTGCCACCCGTTGACCGACCCCCGCTTTCGGGAAGGCGCCCTTGGGTACAACATGTCCTCCGACAATTATTACGGTCTGGGCATTAAGTCAGGGCAAGCAGAGGAAGTGTGCCAACGGAAATTTGGCGCCCGTTCAAGTCCTGCGCGAGGTCTACTTCGCGTGTGCACTTTTGCGGAGCCCAGCCAGGGGCACAACGCCGATCCCGAGGTTGGAGGCAGTCATACAATGCGGCGACAGCCAAACAGACAGACACGGACGGACGGACGAGCAGGCAGGCGGCTGATGGACAACGCTTGCAGCGGTGACAGATGACAGGTGATAGATATATTAAAAGGGACATGAGCAGTGGATTGGACTGATGAGCGTGTACAGAGAGAGAGAGAGGCCGGGGAAGGGAGAGGTTGAGGCAGGAAACTAAACAAGACTCGTCTCTGCACAGAAGAATTCAACGCCGTGAGTTACCCGGGGCAATGGGATCGCTGATGAGAAGAACGAAGCGAATTTGTGACGGAACACCGCAGAATGTTTCTATTATTAATAACACTTATGGTGAAGTTTTACACATTAGATAATATGAAATGATAAAGCATAATTATCAAAAAATTAAATAAAGAGATGATGATAAAATGTTTATAAATTGGATAATAGTGCAGTTTGCAGTTTGTAACAGTTATACAAGTAATTGGTCACAGTTGAATTGAATGTCCATAGATCTGGCGATGCACCTCACTTAAATTTCCACATGGCATCACTCAATAATAGTACCTTTTCGATGAGTGGATGGGACATGCGTGGACCTCAACGGTGGTCAACTGGGTCGATGCAGGGATACAGGCCTCCCACACAGGTCCAGTCGCTGTCATCCGGGCCAAGGAATCAGGCCCTGTCGACCCCGACTGCAGTAGAATGCGCGCGGCGCACGAGCTTCGCCTCCATAGGTGAACGAACAGTTGTATCCGTACCGCTCAAGACACACTCACTGCGATTACCAAACGCAATATCACGTTCGGTGTCTTCTTGTAAACAAGGCACCGTGGTTGATTTACCGCTAGTCGAACTGAACACATGGTTATTATGACGACGTTCTCGAAGACACACTGCTTGTCGAAAACAAATGAGACCACCAGGAGGTTGTGTGTTGTGTTTGAGATTATTCGCCGGTGCCTGGTGCCTTCCTGCGATTGCTTTGGCATCACGGTGCGGGTGGTGGGTGTGGCTGCAAGTGAAAGGGCTGAAACGCAGGGAGCGGCGGTGATGTCTCCACGCCAAAGGCATTTCGTAGCATGGACGGGACAGAGTGCGTCTGTAACTGGGGCGATGACCTTGGGATTCGCAAGTGGTCCCTGTGGAGCGACGGAGGTCGATCAGTAATTTATAGATGTCGACTGGGAAACGATGGCAATTCTCTCAAGCAATTTAGTAGTATTTGTATATAGCCATTACCCAGGCTGTCACGTAACTTTAGCACCTCCTGTAATATTTGAACGGTTGAAGTTATTCCAATGCAGTTTTCACCAAATGGTAAGGAGGAATCGGGATAATTGATGCATGTATTCGTTTTAATTTCGTCACTTGTACTTTAAGAGATATTGAGGTAACTTTGTTTTGTTTTTTTCAAATGGAACTATACATATTTTTTAGTCTATCATGACGTGCGTAAAACGACGAATTTAATGATATATATAATCTTATCTTAAATAAGCATTTTTTGAGTAATTTTCATTTTTGCGACTCGTGTTTAACGTATATTTTAAATGTAACGGTCCACCAACCAAGATCGCCTAGCACACACTCTGCCAGCACATGCTCGGGGTGTTAAATATCTGTTAAAGACGAGTCGCAAAAAAATAAAAATTACTCAAGAGAATGCATGACTAACATACGACAATATATACACACATATATCACAGTATTTGTCTTTTTACGCTCGTCATGACTAAAAAATATATATAGTTTTATTTGAAAAACAAAATTACCTCAATATCTCGAAAAATATAAATGATGAAATAGAAATGAATACGTGAATTAAATTGCCCCATTCCTTCATGCACTTCCATAAAACCTACATTGCAATAACTTCGACTGTTCAAAAACTGCAGGAGGTGCCAAAGTTACGTGACTCACCTGTATGTCCAGTAAATGGCAGTTGGCCTCGGCGCGGCGCCGTTTGATCCCGGGGTTCGAAGTTGGTCACTCAATCAGGAACTCGTGATGTCTCGAATTCGCTGAACCTTCGTGACTTCGCGTAGTTAACGAATTCAGCAGCTACGCCGGTTCTCGGTCGTGGCCTTTCAGTAGAACCATCTCAGCATTCGCCTACATGACCGAGAGATACCACGAAAATCCCTGTCAGGATGGCCACCATGAGGTTTGAACCCAGGCCTCCCGAATGCGAAGTTATCCCGCTACGCCCTAAGCCATTCCTCTCGGTGATTTAAAAGTAATTTAAAATGTTCAGTAATTTAAAAGGAAAATGAATTCGATTACATATGATTCCATTATGGGAGAGACTATGCGTATTCCTTTATTTTGTAATTAATGAAGCAACTATAGACTTGATTGATTCATACACTCTGACCACAAACCATGATCAGTCTGTAAACTGGCATAGATGTTTAATAGATAAACGTCAATACCAGTTTTCTCTTGGACTCTCTTCCAATGCAGTGGCAATGGATTTGTGGTATTTGGGTTCGAATTTCACCGAGATTTGTCCTTGTAATATTAACGAATATCGTGGATGAGTAATATTAGATAGCGAATTGTATAAGAATTCCCAAAATTAGGTAATTCGGAGGCGAGTTGTTTTTACTCTCAGCAATACATCCGAAATAGTGGATGGGTAGAATAGTGCATTATTGAGTGTCTGGGTTGATTGATTGATGTTTTAGGACACATCAAATTCTATGAACATTAGTCCCATACGGGTAGTGAATTTCTTTTGACTCATCCCTTTTCGTACCAAATATGAAGAAATACGGTCATTTCCTAAGGAGGCGAACGACACTATTGTGCGGGAAATGGCGTCGTATAATGACATTTTCTTGCCATATGTCTTTTGCACCTGGAGCGGTGGCTCAGGGCAACAACTGATGTCACTGCAGTGCCTCTGACCGCGAGGTCCTAGGTTGGAGCCCCGACGGTGCAAGATTTTCGACAGTAGCTTGTAAGCTAGGTCGGATTCACTCTCTGTCTAAAGGAGAATTCTAGCAGCCGGCTGCTCTGATCGGTAGTTTTCTGTGGTTTCTTCGATCAACACCAGGCCAATGCCGAAGCAGTACTCTTATCACACGGGCCACGGACCGCGCGCGATCTTTCTTTCCTCTTCCTTGTCCTATCCTTACACACACACTTTCATGCACTGCACTACCACACATACCGGGAGAACGGTCAGGGACTTAGAACTTGTCCCGACTGGAGGGGTCCCTCGAGGGGGAGATACCTGGTTAGGGGAAACCCCGTTAGTCGACGATAGGTCGGCGCCGGATCTCGTCATCCAGTGAGGAAAGATCACCGCCATATCCCGATAAAAATATGCACTACACTTAAAGAACTAATGACCACTGTAGTTGACACGCCCAGAATCATCAATCAATTAATCTTTTGCAAGAGTATGCAATTTTAGATGCAATGCCTTTTGACTGACCCTGACGCATGTTGTCGAGCTTCGCCCCTGCCTTGGGACCCTCGTACCCATATGCGTGGGAGCTTAAACTTCCCCATAAACAAAAGGAGAGCAATATTTCTGGTTCCGTCTGGGCAATTTTTCCCTTAAACTTTTTAATTACATATGACATAATTAAATTTGTTCAAAGAATTGGTCGCCCCGACCGGGATTCGAACCCGGGTTTTCTGGTTTACGCCCAGCTGCTCTGACTACTAAGCTACCGAGACAACCAACTCCTTCTAGTGATTTCACGAGCGCAATTATTGCTCCTTGAATGTAAAGGTCCTTGTAAAGGTGGGAATTATATACATATGATATCTTTAATAAGGATATAAATAAATATACTGCAGGGAGAATGGAATTATTTCTTTAATGATACAATATCAATCTTATTCTATAATGAATTTTAATATTTCAAAATTTTACTCAGACGGTATAAACATGTTCAATTTAACCGCCACAACTGTCGATACATTGATACAAATTTATCACTTCTTAGCTGAATGGCACGTTTACAAATATTTAAACTCACACATTTCTTTTATATATGAAACAACTTTGTTTCAATGAACAGTCACTTGACCTCTCATAAGGTTGACCAAGAAGAAAAACGTTAGTAAAATTGATTTTAGTTATGTTTTAACAATTTACGAGGTTACTAGACGGTGTGAGGAGGTTGTTCCCCAAGTATGTATCTGTGCCCCTGATTACAGCCCAAAAAACAGGAACACCAGGATTTTATTTTTTTATGGAAATATATATTTTACGTAAGGCTACGAGACCTTTTTCGAAATTTTCAGGGGGATCAGGACCCCCCTGATCCCTGTTCATACGCTATGCAGGTATGTTTTAGAACATTTCATTTAAAGGGAATACTATTGTACACATCCACCCCCACACTTATCGCAACGAATCTACGCTTGCAACACACGTCATAATGAAAAATTGGTAACACAAATAATCACATCCTTAGTAACTCATTTCCATCTTTATATTGTGCGGCAAGTTTTATCGCGTGGTTTCGATGGGCCACGTAAACAGAATGCCTTGCTCGCACCACTCGTTCCTCACTTTCACCGATCTCGCGCCATCGGAGTCGACTAGGTGCGGTAAAGGATTCGACTTTTTGTAACACAAGAGCACTCCTCCCTCGCGGTGAGAGCCGGCGCCGACCAACACGTTGACAAGCGAGAGATGAATTCTCTCCAGGCGGGCAACGCTTTAGTCAGGACAAGTTTTAACTTTGCGACAAGTGTGGAAGTGTAGTGGATGTAAGTGTGTGTAAGGGGAGAGGATAGATCAAGGAAGAGAAAGCAAAGACTCATGGCCATCTGTTAGGGTTCCATTTCGCCTTTGGACTGCAGCTGAACGGACGTCGCCGTAAGGTAGATATGAATAGATTAGCAAAGTCTGCATGAGAATGACGAAATGTCGCGTCGTCAGATCAATCATCAGAAATCTGATGTGTCTACTGACTGAGTAAAAAAAGTCATTGAATGGATGGGGTTTAACGAGAGGATTGTTGATCGTTCGCTACTTGTCAGAAGCACTCTGCAAAAACTTTGTGCTGGACCTTAAAGGGAACTCAGAAAGTCCTAAAAGAAAAAACGAATCTATGTAAGAAAAACTCATGAGTTTCATATTTTTATACTTACTCTTACTATTACTACTTATTTATTTACTACTACCACCTACTACTATTTCTTACTAATATTTACTCTTGAGTTACTTTTAACATAGAGAATGTAAAGATGTGTGCAATTTCTTCCATAATAATTCGTAGAGATTACTTCAACTTGAGGACATGAGAAAGAGGTATATATCAATATTTTCATTTAATTCAAATTGTATTATGTACATTTTATTCGGGGTTGGATTAATCCGACTATTACCAGCAAGTGGTGTTCCCAGTATTTATTACACATTAGCGTCCTCGTGCGAGAACTCTCACATGTTAAACCCCACCCTCTTCCCAAGTTTTCCATTTCCATATTAAGCTTATAGTATATTTTTTTCTTCAAGACCTTCTTATCATCCGTCACTTGTTCTATATGTCTCATTGTAATTGATAACAATAAAATACACCCTTGTCAATACAAACGATGCTTATTTAACGTTATTAGAGAGCAGAGGTACACCCGTGTAATTCGCTCGCGTAGAATATCAAGTAATTAGTTTAATTTCACATCCAGTTGCAGATTACTGGCTCTTGGGGTAGAAATGAGAAGCTTGGAACCAGCAAAAACATAATAGAATATTGAGGAAGATCTCACTCTATAGATTACGGTGCGAGGAACGCTTATTTGAGGCCTTTGACCTCAAAAAAATTTGTAAGGCCCTAAAGCGCTTCGTTTAGGAGTTATGTAAAGATATAGATTCGAAAATAATTCCGAGTGTTGCAGGTTGCATTTGGCATAAATATTTAAATCCTTTTTTAAAACAAATCCTTCACATTTTTAAAGTCTCAGTGCAATTCGTTACGCCTCCGTGAAATTCTCTTTAAAGACATCATTTATATCGATTGGTTGCGTGGGAGCTGCAAAAGGTATACTACTGAAATAATATAGGAGACATGTGGTGACCATGTGACGCATTCCTATCACCGTACCTAGCTCATTAAGCCTGCTTCAACTTTCTTTCGTCACACAGCTATAGAAACTGATAGGATTTGTATTAGATAACTGCACTATCATTCGTGAAACTCTGGCCAAGAACAAATACGTTTTGAATTACTCTGGAGCGACATTTTGTGATTTTCGAATACATTGTCAACTGCGATCGTCGTAATTTTATTTATAATTCAACTATATATTGCGAAGGAGAGAAGTATTGATTCTGGAGTTCTAGAAAAGTACGCAGGTTCTTCTCCCGCATACGTTTCATACATTGTGAATTTTTTGACGATAAATAATTATATCAGTACATATGGGCATATAACGCATACCGGCCTCTGAGAGCGATTGTTTCCGCCTCGGGTGTTTCGTCTCTTTTTCTGACCAATAGTGGAGCCGCTGCCTGCCCCACCCCGTTCACCTACCCCCTCCTCAACCCGCTCTCCGGCCCGCCACGCCATGCCTCTCACCGTCAAGTTCCCCGCCCGCTCCCCGCGCCGCTCTTCACTTCGCTCCCCGCTTCGCCCCGCTCAGCTCCCCGCTTCGCCTCGCTCAGCTCCCCGCTTCGCCACGCTCACCTCCCCGCTTCGCCCCGCTCACCTCCCCGCTTCGGCCCGCTCACCTCCCCGCTTCGCCCCGCTCAGCTCCTCGCTTCGCCCCGCTCAGCTCCCCGCTTCGCCCCGCTCCGCCCAGCTCCGCCCCGCTCCGCTTCCCGCTCCGCCCGCTCCGCCCGCCGCCCCGCTCGCCCCGCTCCCCGCTCCGCCCCGCTCCGCGCTCCGCTCCGCCCCGCTCGCTCCGCCCCGCTCCGCCCCGCTCCGCCCCGCTCCGCCCCGCTCCGCCCCGCTCCGCCCGCTCCGCCCCGCTCCGCCCCGCTCCGCCCCGCTCCGCCCCGCTCCGCCCCGCTCCGCCCCGCTCCGCCCCGCTCCGCCTCGCTCCGGCCCCGCTCCGCCCCGCTCCGCCCCGCTCCGCCCCGCTCCGCCCCGCTCCGCCCCGCTCCGCCCCGCTCCGCCCCGCTCCGCCCCGCTCCGCCCTGCTCCGCCCCGCTCCGCCCCGCTCCGCCCCGCTCCGCCCCGCTCCGCCCCGCTCCGCCCCGCTCCGCCCCGCTCCGCCCCGCTCCGCCCCGCTCCGCCCCGCTCCGCCCCGCTCAGCTCCCTGCTTCGCCTCGCTCAACTCCCCGCTCGCTTGAGGGCGATGTCGCCCGGGAAGCGCATTGTGCGCGTTGTCAGTCGCGCGTGCCCACGTGCTCTCCCGCGGTCCCGCCCCCGCCCCGTGCCCTCCCGTGCGCGCGCGCGCGCGCGCCTCCTCTCATTTTCGTCTAATCAGTCGTTGTGTGCACTCATTACGGTATAATCATTCGTTTACGTGCGGTCGGTTTTCCCGTGAGCGCGCGCAGAACATTATGCGGCGCTTGGGTTACGGCAATTAGTGAGCGGGCGAGCGGGCGGAGCAATAGGCGGGAAAGCGGGGGAGGGGAGCGAAGGGAGAGCGAGGTAAGGTCAGAGGTAAGGGGTGAGGCAGCCGAGGCGAGGTGGTGAGGTCGAAGTGAAGACAGGTTACAGAGTAGATGAGAGAGGAGTAGTATCACGACAGGAGCGTTAAGGGGACAGCGACGACGTGCGGTGTGGGGCAAGACGGAGGTCGGAGACTGGAGTTCGCGGGGTGGGCGGACAGGAATAGGACTATGGGGCAGTGACAGAGACAGGCGGCGCCGGCGAAGGTGTAACGGTTAGCGAATCGGTCTGTAATACCCAAGTTGGCGGGTTCAAACCCGATCGAAGCCGTGGATTTTAAGGGCGAAAAAATCCTTCGTACGCCTTCCTTCGGAGGGGAAGTAAAGCCGACTGTGCCATATTAGTAGATTTACTGCATGTAAAAGATCCTCAAGCCTAAATGAAGCCTTTGAGCTTAATTAAAATGGCCTGTTTTGTTGCCCAAGTAATACCTTCTTTCTCCCCTAATAGGTGAAATGAGTATAACGAAATTTGCGTGTTCAGACGGAAGAGCAGGCCTCATGGTCTGAGTCTCGCCACGTAAAATAAGGAATTCATTCAAGGGAGACGAGAAAGTGTGGAAGCGAGGCGGGGACTGGCGCGGGGAAGTCGTATACTCCACTAGAGAGCGGAATGGGGACACCACCGTTGGCCGCAGCCATGAAAGGAAAATGGCCCAAAATATGAAGCCCTACCAAATTATTGGCTAGTTAAAATCTCAGTATCTTTTAATTAATTAATATTGTTAGAGAATTACGAAGGTTTCAAAATTCTAATTGGAAGTAATTGGCACATCTGTGTCTGAACAATTGAGGAATAAGCTATCATTTCATTTCTAATTCCATAATAGGACGACAAAAGTGGTAAAATTTGATACTTCAAATTTGACATTCAATAAGAGCTGTCCTTTCATTGCGCTAACAGGAAACAATCTTTTCCGATCTCGATTTGTCGTTTAATTGAGAAAGTGATGAAACATGTGTCGGAATATTTACAGAATGGCATTGAGTAATTTCGTTTTTAGTACCAGCACAGGGGTAAAAATTACGAAGAAATAACTTTTTTTAAAATTATTGTTGCAGAAGAGATTTTGTGAAGCACAACACGAATATATGAATAACATAAACTTGAAGTGTTAGAGTGCAAGTGCCAAATGCTTTCAATTGCTTGTGTTAAGTAAAAATGAAAATTAAAATTTAATATAAATTCAATATGGATGAAACCTAAGAGAACTAATTACTGACTTCTTCAGTTTGTCACATAGAGCAAAAGCCATAAAAAAAGATCGTGCGTTGAAAATGGTGGGCGTTCATGCTTACTACGTTCTAGATTATTTTTATTTAGTTACTCTTTATTTCGTCTGTGTAGAGAAAACAACATTGTCTGCTGACGGAAGCAGCGAATTCTTTATTCGTAGCTTTCCGCATCATTTGTTATTTCCCCTGTTCACCTGTCACCTTTTTCACACGATTTTATTCTACTCGGCGTGCACTTGATATGTGAAGAGTTTAATACTTTGACTAGCAGTTGACACCATTATTTCCCATTCAAAGCAGAAATAAAAATTTTCTCTGAAGTATGTGGATCACAATAGTTCTGCAAATGCACTAGTTAACCAATTCTGCTATTCCTATATATATTTCTTTATTTAACGTAAAATAAGTTTAAAACTGTGTGACCTACTACAGGAAAAAGTTCAATTTCTGCATGGGGTCTTACACTCTGAGATCTCTGTTTTAACTCGTATAATATAAAGTTGAAATACGAAATCGGGTAGCAAAGAGAGTTTTCAGTAAGAATTTAAATGAAAATATTTTTACCGGTTAATAAAAACAATTTGCAAAGAAAATCAGCAACAGATTTTTGCCATTTCGTGACGTAATCGACTTAATACCCTGTGAAAAGTGAGAACGATTATTTGAATACATTGCCCACATTTGAACTACATTGCCTACAGAGCTCAAAAAACCTGCTGCGCAGATAGTGATGCTACATTTATGTGCAGCAGCAAAACAAGGGGCTATCTCAGCATTTGTTCAAAGACTCAGGGAAAGTGGAAGACAAATCTCATCGAAATCTGCTCTGATCTCATCTTCTCTGATCGGTAGTTTTCCGTGTATTTTCCGATCAACACCAGGTGAAAGCCGGAGCTGTGCCCTAACAAACGGGCCGCGGATCGCCCGCGATCTCTCCTCCCTCTTCCTTGGCCTATCCTTATCCCTTACTTACACACACTGCCACTGACGAGTACACTATCACACTTATTATGAGACCAGTCGGGAGCTTACAGCTTGACCCGGGCGGTGCCCCGCTGGTGGGAGATACGGGTTTTGGGAAAATCCTCGCAAGCGGACATATGTTGGCTCCCGATCTGGCCAGCCAGCTGCGGAACATCACCACCATGCCCCGAAATGAAAACATGCGAGTTACACTTACGAAACTAATTAGCAGTTAATGATCCCGGAATTACTAATCAGTCGTTCAATCAACTCGGCGTATTCCTACAACTACAATATTGAAAATAGATTTTTTCCTTAACACGCTTTCCTTCGAATCTATACAGAGGTAAAAAAGGAATGTAATATTGATTTTAACAGTGATATTTAATATATTAGTTATCATTCAAGCCGTATAATTCTAAAGACTGAATATGACCGTAACAAATATTGTGCACATAACTGTAATTGCTGAAAATATGTTTTCCGCCCTTGAACAAGTCATATTTTAAAAAAGCACTAATTCTTATTTCAAGAGGCAAGGCTATGATAGAATTCCTTGCATAATAAAGTGATGCTTACAAGAATCGTGTCGGTGAGATTTTGTTCATTTGAATTTCTTTTCTGTAATCTAAAAGTCTGGATCTATAGAATCTGTTTCCTCAGTCTATTATGTCTCATCTCCTACGGAAATGAAAATTTGCGAAGGGCACAACGAGCAGTACGAGAGCTAACTGAATTTTAAAAACTTTTTGACGCTTAGCACAATAAAGTTAATTTTTATATGGATATTCTATTCAGGGTTTGACTAAATTGAAAGACCCAAAAATGTTGTTACATTATCATCAGTCAATGGCACTTCGTTTATATTCAATGGAGTGTTCAAATGTTTATTTGAAGTGGAAAACTGCATTGAAACCGTCTTCGCTTTGTATCCTATTAATCTATTTTTACGAAACCAATTTGAAATATCTGATGTTATACTAGTTGCTGTTTCATTATTGCAAAGAATATTCGTATCATCAGCAAAGAGAACTCTTCTTTTTCGAATAGCGTTTAGTTTTAATAGGAATAGAATTAGGCCTAAAATAAAACACTTTGGAACCCCATGCGCAATTGGCAATTAATCTGAAAGAAAAAAAATATTGTCCCACTTTTTTAGCTTAGTATTTCTACTCTCCGGGATCGCTCTTTAAGGTACAAACAACGAATTTGGAGCAAATCCAAGAATTCCTTACGGAGGTCATTTTAAATGTATAATATTATGATCAATGACGTCAAATGTTTGTACTTGTTCTAAACCCTTTCGGTGTTTCATTTTAATCCATGGATGAAAAGTCATCTGTAAGAAAAGGAAATATGGCTGTTGAAAAGAAAATATGGATTTTTATTTAATAAATCCATTTTGACCATCCGCAGACCTTCGTATTTACTGAGAAATGTTTCTATTCCTACGTAAAGACGCCTTTCTAATATTTTTTAAAAAAACACACAAAAGATAAATTGACCGATAATTTTGAATTTTTACACTATGAGCGTGCTCAAACAAGATAATGTATCGCAGCAGTCAGAGTTTGCGAGGAAATATGGGCATCAGATGAAGAGGAATAGGGTCTGGTATTGGAAGAAATGAGAGTAGATCCAAAGGAAAAGATTTCGAAATAGAGACAGAAGGGAGAGAAAGAGTGGAAGGTTGTAGGGTTGGGTTTTTGACAATAGACTACTTGGGAGTCGAATTCATGAGATGGTGAGGTGTTGAGGTGCGAGCGATCATGAGGAGCGAGTGTACAATTACTTAATGTATGTTTTTCAGCAAGATTCATGTGGTAACCATGCCGGGTGAAGTGTTTTGCCGACAGGAAATTAATTGAAAAAAAGTGTGACATTTGTTTCTTTCAGAAGCAGTTTTAATTGTTTGTGTGCTTTTTTAATCACGCTGCATAGTGTTGTTCTGTTGTGCCAGAAATGTAGAATGGAGACTACAAGGTTAGTGTTTTAAGGGACGCATTGTAACTTGTTTTCAGGTTGTTCAGGTGTAAAGTAACCCCTAGCTTCATGTCATAATGACTACCCATGATAATGATTGTGTCCTGTTTGGTCAGTGTCTTCCAATACGTTTCCAGCTCTGTTACGTTCACAAACTTTTCGTAAGGTTTAGGTACAAATAGAATTGAGTAGCCAGAAAGTAACTTAATTCTGAGAATGTATGAAACATGGCGGCCATGGCTGTCTGCTAATATTATCACCTGTTGTTAAGGTTCAGTAGGAGTTTGTTTTCAGATGAGCAACCATGAGCAGCTTTACGTGTTTTTGTTTTCATGGGCTTCTTTGTCTTACGAGTTTGTGAGTGAATTTGTCGATGGTAAACGAAGGTTGTAAACATCAGGAAAGCGAGGAAATTCTGTTTTACAATGTAAAATGCAAAATTTATTTCAAGTTGTGACTGGATATAGCGTTTCTGTGTTGAAAATATTGAACAAAGTTTAATAACGAAATTGAAATTGTTTCATAAGATGTTCTTGTAACAATCAACGGAACCGTCGTTACCAAAAATTGCAAATGTTCCACTAATTCAATTAGAACTATGATTCAATATCAAAATTGCACTGTTGGTAGGTTTTGACACTCTCTACAACTTGTAAATTCGTTAAAATTTCAGTAATCTTTTCAAATTTGCTCTTCGCTGGTTTGTCGTGTTTATAGGAAAAAACTCGGACGTTTACCTCCAGTTAACCTAGACCAAGTAAGAGGCATTTCAAGAAAGCAAATACACCGAAATTGCTAAAAAAAGGTACATAAAACAAAAATGCAAGGATCACATCGCGATGCGTATGTCTCGTAAGATGCTGTTTAAAAATTATTTAACATTCGAATTATTGATTAGTGATTCCGGGCGCGTCAGCTGCTAAGGTCATTAGTCACGTAAGTGTGGCGCATGTTTTTCCTCGGGAGGAGGAGGTAATCTTCCCTCGTTGGATGGTAAGATCTGGCGCCGACCTACCCGTCGGCTAACAATGTTTCCCAACCAGGCATTACCCACCACCAGGGCACCGCCCTACTCGAGACAAGCTCTAAATTCCCGACATGTCTCCCGGCATGTGTGAGTTTCAGAGCTCTGCGCGAAAGCAGGTGGATTCGCGTTGCCTGGATCGTGCCTCTAGGGCTTTAGCAAGCAAGCTACCAGGCAAGGGAGCTCTACTCAGAGGGAAGCTAAGACTTCGGAAGGCGGACGGACGTGTGTGGTAGTATAGTTTATATAAGCGTAAGGTGTGTATGTATGGAGTGAGGACAGGACAGGGAAGAAGAAGGAAATCGCGCGCGGTCCGCGGCCTGTTTGTTAGAGTACTGCTCCGACATTAGCCTGGTATTGATCGGAGAAACCACGGAAAACTACCGATCAGAGAGCTGTCTGCTAGTATTCCCCTCCAGACACCGACTGAATTCGACCTAGCTATCTAGTTAGTGTCGAAAATCCTGCCACTGTCAGTGGCACTGCAGTGGTATCGGTTGATACCGTGATTCCCACTGATCCCCTAAAGTGAAATAGACTTAAGAAAAAAGTACGAAATGAAAATATCGTAACTTTATATCTGAATATTGGAAGTTAAACTCTCTCGCTCTTACAGTTTTGTAGAACTGCTGCAAAATTCAGCATCGACATTGCAATACGTTTCCCTCGAGCAGAAGAAAAGGAAGGGAAGAATGTCTTGTCCTGTTTGCTTACGAGTGCGTCGGCAATTCTTCGACCCTCGCAGAGAGCGAAGGGGGCAGAGGGGAGCTGAAGGTCTGCGGAGAGGCGATGACAGGGGAGGAGAAGAGAGGAGAGGAGAGGACGAGCAGCGCCTGCTGGGGGGCTGCCTTTGCCCTGCAATTGCGCGTAGCTCGCACGGGCTGGAGCGCAAGGCGGGTCGAGGGAGGCAACGGCGGCGGAGGTAGGGGGTACAGCGGTGCGCCAGGGAGACTGTGGCAAATGCGTCTTAATAGAGGGCGAATGAGAAAGAGAGGTCGGAAAGGACGAAGGAGAACGGAGAGACACCGGAAGCGGGAGCGGAGGCGTTCGACGAAATCGGAAGCATCGGAAGCTAGCGAGAAAGGAAGGAGGACGGAATGGGCACGTAAACCGGATCGAGAGAGGGACGAAAGTGGAGACGGGACGGATTTTGACCATGGGAACGGCAGGGGAGCGCGGTCGTGAATCGAAGCGGGTTCCTTGCGCCTTCTTCCCGCGCTAATTGCCTGTGAGCGGGCTCTCGGATTGTCGTCCGAGGACGGGGTAATGGGGCAGGGTGGGAGCGAGGGCGGGGTAGGGGCGGGGCTGAGGAGAGGCCGAACGGGGCGGAGAGAGGGGTCGGGGGCGGGGCGGGTTCCGTCGCAACGGTGCCCCGCGCGGCGCCGCTTGGGCCACCCGCCATGCAAGTAGCCGGCGCCAGCTTGCTCTAACGACTGTCGGCGGCAGCTCAGCACGCGGCATTAGGTCCCAGATCGCCCGCCCGCGCTCCCGGCCCGCCGCGTCCCTCCCCGCACTCCACCTTCCCGCCTCCGGCCCCTCAGCGACGCCCCGTCCCACCTCGCATCCCAACGGTGGGACCGGCGCGCCAACTTGCGCCCGGGTAACTTGGATGTTTCCCCGCCCCCGTACGCCCCCGTCCCGACACCGTCCCGACACCGTCCCGACACCGTCCCGACACCGTCCCGCCCCCGTCCCGCCCCCGTCCCGCCCCCGTCCCGACACCGTCCCGACACCGTCCCGACACCGTCCCGACACCGTCCCGACACCGTCCCGACACCGTCCCGACACCGTCCCGACACCGTCCCACACCGGCTCCGCCGCCATGACTGCCTCCGCCCGCCCGCCCGCCGCCCGCTCATCGCTCTCGGATAAAAAAGAGAGCCCCTGCCCAGGTCGGCCGCGTCGCCATTCGCCCGTGAAGCATTGGCTTCTTTTTCGCCAGTGGAGCGTGCGCTTTAGTAAGCCCGCGCGCCGCGCGTTCGCGTGTCTGCCCCCTCACTCCTACCCGCCTGCCATTGCCGCCTTCCGCCTCGGGGCTTCCAAGGGGTGGGGGTTTACGTTGCGTCTGCTGTAGCCAAAAGTTGCGCCTTCGATTCGTAGGAAATAGCGGAAGATTCCACCATGCAATTTTGTCGCCGAGGGCAATGGCTTACTGCAACGAATCCCTTCATAAGAAAGGATTGTTCATATTCAAGTAACAGTAACAAGTAACAGGTCCGAGGTTGAGACAAATTAAAAGGAGTGGTTTTCTTCTGAGAAAATGTATTACCTGCTATTCCTTTCTACGTCATTATGGTAAATGTCTGTCCGAATATCAAATAAATTAACAGTTATTTTTATCTCGAAATAAAGATACGAATTTTCGTAAATTGTACGTATGTTAACCTACCTCCGGTCGCGCCCTAATTTGTAACACTAATGGTCGCGCGTTGTCCTCTGTAGAACACTGAATTTTGAACGTTAAATTCATTGTTACAACAATCAATATATGTAGGTATTTGTGTTTGTTCATCTATTGAATATTTAAAATATCTTTGCATTAAGCAAAATTTTATACTAAAGCTAAAATCCAAATTTCATTTTTTTTCCTAGTAATGTTCATATCATTGCATTGTACAGTAATATTTGAGACGTACAATTTTTACAGTTTTCAGTATTAATAATCGTGTATCTTTCTTATTTTTATTTTGCTTTTAAGTTCATGTGAACACATTTTTAAACGACTCGTTTTCAGCTATGTTCCAGTTATTGCTTCTTCTTTGTATCTTTCCCACACTATGCGCTTGAAAATTGGGCATTAAAATTGACAATCACTTTGAATTTCTTTGGTTAATAAAAAATACTTGCGTAGACCGAAATTTTTTATGCTATATATATTGTTATAGAGACCATAGATGGGTTCACATCTCTGTATAATGGGAATTATAGAAAGTTATCACGTATATTTTTAAATATGGGCAGTACATTTTCAATTTATACTGTCGAAATATTATAACCTAAAAATTATACAACTCAAGTAAAATTCAGTTATGTACCAAATTAGGATATAACCGAAATCAGTGAGAATTGGGAAATTGTTCTTATTACGTGGAAAGTGGTTGGAAAGTGAGGGGAAATTTGACGAATTTGGATTGGCGACGCAATTAGACCACCCTACATTTCTATGCATAAGAGCATTTAGATCTTAGAGGGTTGGCCTTAACGCTTTCCAGCACTCCCCTACAAGTTCATTTTATCGGGTAAGATTAGATAGATTGTATCGTGTTTCCGGGAGCATTAACTGCTATGGTCATTAGTTCTGTTAGTGTACTGAATGTTTTATCGTTGGAGGTGAGGGTGTTCTTCCCCCGCTGGATGGTGACATCCGGCACCGACCTACACGTCGGTTTGCGAGGATTTTCCGATCAGATATCTCCAAATAGAGGCAACACCCCTACCCGGGACAAACTCTCATCTCCTGACTAGTCTCCCAACATATGTTGTGGGTAAATGTGTAACTATGTAAATGTGTGCATGTAAATGTGTAAGTAAAGGGTGAGGATAGGACAAGGAAGAAGAAGGATAGATTGCGCACGGTCCGTGGCCCGCTTGTTATGGCGCTGCTCCGGTATTCGTCGGGAGTTGATCGGGGAAACACGGAAAACTACCGATCAGAGCAGCCAGCAGCTAGAATTCTTCTCCAAATAGTTGCTGAATTCGACCTATTCATAATGTCGAAAATCCTACCACCGCATGGAACTAAATAGCGAACTAGTCTTAAACCTTTTGTTTTTACTGTTTTGAAGGAAAGGAATCGAATGTTGGGATTGAAAAACTGATTCATTATAAATATATTTCAGTTTTATCCGTTTATGTTTATTATTAATAAATATTTTTTCTAAAAATTACCAAATGCACACTCTAAGCAAAACATTTATTCTCAGTAGCTAATTCATCAATTGAGGAAAATAAATTAATATTCGTTGTCTACGTTACGTTTTAGAAATCACAATATTTCAAGGGCTCATTTAATTATTTAAAATTGTTTAGAACCTGAATTCTCTAATGCACACATTCCAAATAAGATTTTTAATCCTTACTCTTCGGTTTGTATAAATATGGCTTCTTAAATAATCTTAATACTGCAGGAAAAAATTATGGAATCCACTTTTGCGAATTTTTATTGATCTGTGAAAGCAGTGAATCATAAATTCCAAGGAGAATATACGGATCTGTTAAGTAATCTCTTCGAGAACATTACCTAGTATGCTAATCTGTATCTTCCCAAATCTTTGTATTTCTTCCTAGACTTCATAGGGTTCTTGTTCAATTGGAAGTACAGCGCGTTCAGTAATTTTTCTTCGTGAATGAAAACTTTCTGAACAGAGAAAGGCATATAAAAGCATGTGTATAACTCTATAGTTTTGCAGTATTCATTGAATGCTTCAGCATATTGCGTTATCAGAATATATTGTGGACAATGCTGTTGCGAAACTGCGAATGATAACTTCAATACCTGTAATATTTGTCAATTTTTAGAAAATTAAAAAATTGATTTGTAATGTTTCCATGATTATTTGCTACTTTTTTTACGTTGGTCAATAAAAAACATTTTTCACGAAATCTCATTTCTTTCTTCGTGTGAAATTTTTTGCCTGTCTGCATCTGCCACATTCTTATTTGTAGGGCGGTATGCATTACAATTACATCTCTTTGTTTCAGTTCGAACATATTCTCGCTTTGTAACGTTATTTTAAGTATCTTGATGAAGATGACCTCTTTTATTTCTTCATGTTACTTTTTACCATAAAAACAGAAGCTTCTTGCTTGTTTCTTAAAAGTGTTTTTAGTTTTTCCTTTTCTAGTAGAAGTTATGGTTTCTCATGTGGGCAGCATTTCTGTGAACGAACGATTGCAATCGCCGTCTTACTGCGTATGCCAGTTTCAATCATTATAAAAGTTCATTTCCAGGTGTTTCCAACATTTCTCCACCTACCTCAAAAGTTGCCATGAAACGTTTTGCAAATATCTTTGAAGCATTTCTCCGTTTTGTTTTCTCATTCTAGTAAACCAAACTCATGCTTCAGAAAATACATTAACTCGACTTTGATGTCTCCTTTCTTGCTCACGACCGGAAACTTTACGATGGGTCACTACTGTATGCGCGCCATGGTCTAAAATGTAACACAATTTTCTTATCTGGACGCAGTTGGACGTGAAACTTAGTTCATCGCAAAGTGTACATGCGTAGCTATATAAGGATGTTTTTCACGCTAATACTAGTTTAAACACATACTTGAAAATCTATTTGAAAGTCAGAAAATGTAAAATTTAGCTCGTACGTCATTCCTACTTCCAAGCCTCTTTTCGCCAAGAATAGCGATGCATTAAAATTACATTATTGCTGGAGGTAAGTATTTAATGGATGGAACACGTTTCATATCGAACTGCTTGGCATTCGAGTGGTTCTTAAAGCGCCTGCCGTGCGTCCAACTCTGGCAGAGCGTCCTTTGAATAAAGACAAGAAGGCCTCTCTCCAATGGTAGCAATGTCCACCAAGATAATACAACCGCTCTTAAATCTCATTTTGCCAACATTGACGATCAAATTTTCTAATATTAAAGGGAGATAACAAAATGTTGAGGATTCCGCCTAGATTTGCCCTCCGTGCACTATTGGGACTCAAACCCTAGAACTACCCTGTCAGAGGCACTTCAGTGATATCAGTTGATGCCATGAGCCACCTCAGTTGGTGCAGCAGAATTAATGTCATCAGTGTGTTTGTGGTGTGGCTTAATGTTTTTGCGCTGTATATCAGATTGTGATATATAGATGGATTAAGTGATACAGTTTTTAATGCTTCTCGTTACAAGTATACTTTATTAGCTTCCAAATACTCGTAGTAAGTGTTTGTAGTGGAAGTGGCTCACTGAAAGGTACTTTTTAAGGTACCATAAATATCAATAAATGGCAGCTAGGTTAGTGAATTTAGGAGAAAATCATGGAAGCTGGTTGTCACAAGAGAAACACTTGTTGCTCATTACTGGTTTACTAATAACGTAGATCAATATTTCACTAATAACAACGATCAATGAAATCACAAATCTTAGAACACAGATTTCATTCATAAAAAAAATTATCAATGTAAAAACATATGAAATGTGCCATCCACGAACGTCTACATGATTTACGATTCATACAAATCTTTCTCAAAATGTGAAAATGTCTACAACTATTATTTAAATGGATTTGTTTAAAAATTGAACTTATTTTACAGTTTAATTACTAAAACCGTGAAAAGAAAAGATGACGAATGTGAATGTAAATAGTACTTGCGATGTGACGCAACGAGTGATATTTCACG
>BLKR01007172.1:0-42614 GCA_011170035.1 Teleogryllus occipitalis | reverse complement strand
ATATATATATATATATATATATATATATATATATATATATATATATATATATATATATACACACACATTCACACACTTCGATACGGACCTCGATATACACTACATAACTTACAGGGATCGAAAGGATTGTAGTTTATATTAGAAAAGGAATACTATTAGAAAAAAATTACAAAAGGTATCGTCTAAATATGATTTTCAAATTGTTTATCAATTAAGACAATTAAAAGAAAGGTGTATATTAATAGTTCTTTATTACACTAAATAGATTAAACTGAAAAAAAAGGTATTTCCTTAAGATTTTGAATTGCCGTTCGCCTAAATATTTTGAGCACCGCCCTTGAGGGGAAGGAGGGGGTCCCCCGCGGCGGGCGCGTATCGGGGCCGCTTCCAGAGGAGCGGAGCGCTTTCGCTGCGCAGCGCGGCGGAAAACGAGGGCGAGCGACTGCACCAAAGCGGAGCTCGTCCGCGCTCCACGACGCAACACTCTCCAGCCTCCCAGCCCAGCCCAGCCCAGCCACTTGACTTGCAAACATTCAATCGCGTGGGAGGCGCACTCGTGGCAGAACGCACCTCCTACCTTCGGAGCTGCACTTCTGGCCAGCGACGCTAGTTGCAATTTTTTATTTATTTATTTTACGTCAAAAACAGTTCAAAACTGTGTGTGACATGCTATGGGAAGAAGTGAATTCTGTGAACGTTTTCAAAATTATGTGTAGAAAAATCAAGGATTGTTAACAAAAGTATTCGCTCCTATGTAATAAAATATATTTCCAAGGGTAAATCAGCAATAAATTTGGGCTCTTATCCCTCATCATGTCCTTCGTCAAGGAATAATACTTTCTGCTGTGACAACATGGAGAACGATAATTTGAATAACTACTATATTTCCCACTGAATTCTAGAAGACGCGCACAGATAATGAAGTTACATTTATGTCCAGAAGCAAAATAAGGTCCATCTCAGCATTCATCCAAAGGATCAGGGAAGCTGGACGAAAAACGTGATCGAGAAGGGGATCACTGACCTAGAGACTGCGGTACAAGACCTGTTACAGGTTGTTTAGAAATATACAGTCCGAAAGGCAAATAATAAACCGTTACAATCCCCGTTAAAATCAATGTTACTTTCTTTCAATTTTTCCATCGAATTTAATCGTTTAATGTCATCTGGCAAGTTGGAATTCGCTGACGCTTTCTATCCACTACCGAAATGCGTCAACAACAGAGATCTTAACTTCACCTTTCTTTAAAAAAACACAGTATGTCCAAAGAAACAAATTTAACTCAAGAAAAGTAAACAAAACCTATCTAAACTATTGGCAGAGAGAATACTATCATCAGTCTTAATGAGATATTTCGATTATTATCATTATGTCATTATTGTAATTGTCATCATTATACGATGATTTTACAATCATTAGAGTTATTTAATTCATAAATATACATATGCGTTTGCTCGTGAGGCGCAGACTAAACATGCCAGACTTAAAATAGTTTTAAATTCACATTTCTCATATTTGTTTCACTAAGTAATGTTATATACTTTAGAAACTTAGGAAAATACGACATAAATGTTTCTTAAAGAATTGCTAAATGAAACTTCGTGCTGTGAATCTAGTAAACTACACCGCCAGTCTTTCTTCTTGTCAGAAGAAAGACACACATTAAGAGAAACGATTTTCATTGCCCTAAGTTACACTGGCCACCATTGGAGTTGGATCTCCGAAATTATTATCGTAACCATCCATGTCGAGATACGTTTTGTGTAAGTCACGAACTGCAAAAATAAAGACATTCCAAAAATTGCTCTGATGCGAAAAATTTACAAGTTATGCTTAGCTGACATAACTAATTTCGCGTCTAGAAGTTAACTCAAAGTGCTCATGCAGATCCTACAGCAATGAGGTTTGTTTAATTTTTTGATTTTGAATACGGAAACTTTTCTTTGTTTTTTCACTTCACATTGGATCGTCAACTGGAAAGAGAAAACTGGAATTCGTGAGATCAACTCAAACACTAAAAGGAGGAACGACCTTCTTGTAATTTAGTAGAAGATTAAAAAATATTTATGTAAGTTAGGGATTCATTACAAGGTATGAAGGTATGTATTCGGTCAGAGGCGCTCCCAACATGTGGATTCCAGAAAATTATATGATAGTGCTGCCATTATACGATGATTCTAAAGAGCTGTCTCGAGCGCAGCATTTAAGAACAGTTTTCAGAAGCTTATCACATGAGGCAATAAATATTATTTCAGTCCTCACATTTTAATAAAATTCATTGTTTTTTCATTATTTTTAATTTCTTTGTTTGAATGGCGTTTTCACTAGCAACGAACCAACCTCCTATTATTATTGTGATCTCTGAAATCCAAAACTTTTATTAATTTAATTTTTTCATGAGAGGAATGTTCGAGTAATACTCCTTCAATAACCGCGTACTGATTATAAATTAGTATACAGAGGAAACTTATTAGAGCATCAAGAAATATTAAACGTGAGAGTCCGAACGAAAACGAAGATTCGAGTAATCTCTGCAGTTGTAAATTAATGTCCATAAATCAATAAGAATATATTTTGTTTATGAAGTTTAACAATGAATATTTGTATTTGTTTCATTGATTTTTGATAACGATTTATGTGTTACTTAATGTAATCAAAACCTTTAATTTTTTGTTTCAGTTTTTTGTCTGAGGAAGGAAGACTTCTGAAACAATCTTTCATAATAAATATCTTTTTCACTTTGTAATTTTCTGAAATAGTTTAATCCATGATTGACCTTAATATAAAGGAGACATCTGATCATTGAAGATGCAAGTGGATGGGCATACTTAACAAGGTAAGAAAAAAAGGGAGCACCAAGGCACTTACCGACGCTGTGCAATTTCTCCAGGAGTCGGTCGAAGTCCTGCAAAGTGCCAAAGACAGGGTCGATGTCTGTGAAGTCAGAGATGTCGTAGCCGAAGTCCACCATGGGCGACTTGAAGATGGGCGACAGCCACACAGCATTCACGCCCAGCTCCTTCAGGTGGTCCACCTTCTCAGTGATCCCTGCGCAGAGAAAGGCCAAGATTAAATTTCAGATAACTAAAATGAATTTCTTTCGCGAAGCACTATAGAAAATCAGTTTTGCTATTTGACAGCTTTCTTAAACTTTATTTCCAAGATTCGCTGATATGTTATTATAGAACACACTGATTTAAATTTTATTTGCATTATTTCAATGAATTATTAAGAACTTGCTATTTGAGAATTTAATAACATTTTCTGCATAAACATACCCAGTAGCAGATCACGTTTCCCTTTTATTTATTTCTATCAGAAATTTTCATTCACGCTGGAACTACATCCAAACAATATAGACTATTAGTTTATAGTCGATATAACTATTATTTAATTATATAGACTATTTTCTAAGAGTATATGGGATCTGACTGGAACGGAAATTATCGGAAGGTTTAATCAAGGCATTTAGTTAAGGCTCTTTTTTATATTCGTGGCCTCACAACTCATCTGAGGCCACACCATCAACAGGCCACACAACTCATCTGAGATCGAACCCGCATCAACAGGCCACACAACTCATCTGAGATCGAACCCGCTCTTATGGGATAGAAAAGCCAACCACGTCTCCACTAATTATCATTTGTTAAAATATTATATAGAATATTTTTTAATTCGACTGCTATTATTTGAATTTATTGTATCTTTTATTCGGTACATTGTTATATTATACAGTACATAACTGTCTAATATAACAATGTAATGTAACGAGAAACCAAATTAATTATTAATATGTTTAAATATAATTTCCTCTATCTCATAATGTTTTCTGTGTCCGATTTTAGTTATGCAGGCACGAGACATTTAGGAATAAAATCCATTTTAAATTAAACACATTTTCTTTCTCACAGCATTGGCATCAATCATATTCTCCCAACGAGCTCTACATTACGAGTATTTCTTCTCCAGTTATCTTCCCTCGGTACAAATCTGCACTGAGAAAGTCATATATTCATGGTGGTAAGTATTAATTAACGATGTTTAATAATTAACATAATGTTATTTCTCTAACTGTACAATTTTAATAAATAAATTGAAACAATATTGACAAACGTTTGAATTGTGATCAGTAATCGGTAAGTATTTAGTTAAGTCTTGTTGCATCAGAACAAAGAGCAAGATTGGGAAAATAAACTAGCGGAAATGCAGGGTATACGGAACTTTACTCATCTCATCTCAGTGTCGTTACTCAACAACTATCAATAATTGAAAAGAAAATACATAACATGTTTAAATGTCTAAAATTGAGCGATAAATTGCATTGAGAAATACATCCACTGTTTTAATATTGGAGGCATAGAACATAGAAAAATAATTGAACTTCTGCAATTTTCAAAATTTCAGGGATTTTAAGGAAAATAAAAAATATAATTTATATAAATACTTTCTTCTACAACAGAAAAAAGGAAGAAAAATTGCAGCCATTTTTTAGACAAGTTTGAACATTTCACGGCGGCTTCATGTAAAGTACACTCCCCCATTTAAAATACCTGTACATTAACGATCTCCGAAATGGTATAACTAGATCTTACTCCCGACTTATTTACCAAGTTTCAGCTCAAAATCTTCTAATCTGACAGTTAAGTGTGACATATACTTTCATTCATACATACATACATTCATACAATTGTGTGTATCTCCTCGCCATCTACGCCAGTCTTAACCCCTTTTCAAAAAGCACAAATACCGTAAGAAGTACATCTTCATGTGTGCGAAGTTACAACTCAAAAGAACCTTAAACACCAAAATTTCGAGATTGTTATGTCAAGGTAATTCCAAGGGTAAAAGTGTAAAATTCAATAATTTCAATTTTTAGTAGAAAACGATTACAATTTAGTGAGCATAGTCTAAGAAGGAGATACGCGTTATGTTTATAATAGCTATTACTTTTACAGACACAACCCACATTAGTAACTGAAGACTTGCATTCTTAAGAGAGTTAGCAGCCACAGTAACTGTTTACATGTATTGAGAAAATATGATTTAATTAAATACTACAATGGATTATTGTTTACGTAGCAATGTAATCATTTAGGTATTAATGAGTATGCATTAATACCCAGACGATTATGTGTATTCATGGTATTACGTGTATACGAATCTCCTAATATATTGAACGGAAGCATACTTTCGCAATAAAAAGCAAGGAATTACCTTAGACAATTAGCATATTTAAGAATACCAGTCATCAATAACCTCTGAGAACTACTCGGTGATGTAAAATTGCACACGGCAACCGGTAACTTTTGCATTCGAAATGTCTTGTGTGTTTTTCCAACCGTGAAGAAGAGGAGGTGCGGAGACCTCCTTGTAGGCAAAACGCCTTTACCGGAGTTACCTCAAAGTTGCTGCCATAATGGCAGCTTACGCAGCGTTTCCGGAGTGCAACGACGCTGAAAGAGGATGTCCTCTCAGTTTTTCCTGCGAGTCCGACGAGGCAGGAATAATTTTTCTACTTTCAGAACAACGTCGCAATCATAATTCATTTTGCAAGGGCAAACTATACTCTGGAAAAGTCTTTTTTTTTTCTTCTTTTTCAAGAAGTCCCCTTTCAACAAAGCTAGAAAGGAAGATGATAGAATAAGCTCTATTTACATTCACAAGAATAAGCACTATTTACCTCATTTTACGACTTTTTAACCAGATTGTCACTGTAAGTATGAATAGAAGGGGAAGAGAATGAAGAGGAGGAAGAAGGGTGTGAACAAAAAGTGAAGGAAGAGAACGAGGAGAAAAAGAAAGATAAAATTGTGAAACATATTTTAAAGAGGAAACTTGAAGGTAGAAAGAAGAGGAAAAATAAAAGTGAAGAGGGAAGATGACGAGTAGAAGGAAGAGAAAGAGATATAGCAACATTTTCCCATTTCACTTCCACGAACCGTCAGATATTTTTAGAACACAATTATTAATATGACTGAACCAGTTCTAGGGGTCACTTTAACGAATTCTAAAGATGGATATCGCCCATGAATCTAAAAAGCTAGGAACTGTAACTAGTCAGTAATGAGTTAGCCAAGACACTGTCGTGCTTCATTCTCACAATATACCATTTTGAATTCACGGATTACTATTCACCGTTAGGAGCTTTAAACCAATTCGTTTTCTCAGGTACTCAGTGTTAATTTGCCCAATTGCTGAGTAAGAGCAGAAGAAGGCACATTTCAAAAATTTGTATGAATCGACAGACCAACACACCACTCCGTCACGCACTTAACACTACACTCCATATGAGCACTAATCATTCGCGATCGTCTACGGCGCGATGAGTCATGGTGAGCCAAACACAAACAAAAATGAGCCCCTTGCAAAGCGCTCACGTTTCAAACGTCGTGCACCTCTGAATGTCAAGGTCGGCTAGCTGTCACCACAGCCTCTGGGAATCCCTTCTCAGCCACTTGACAGGATAATGAAAGACCACGGAAACCACAGACATGAGGTAATTCAGCTGCGATTTCATGACAACGGAGACTGTTACGAATGAGTCATTTACCGTGAAAATATTCCGCAGATAACATCGTCTATTTTAAAAAATCACGTAAGTCCAAAAAAATACATTTTAGAGGAGAGAAGAAAAATTATAACTGAAACAAATATGTTACAGGCAGAATAAAAGCATCATTCTGAGGGGAGCTATGGCTGTTATTGTTATTATTATTCTTATTATGTCAATTATCATTCTTATAATGATGTTTTGGTTCTTCTTCCTCTTTTTTATTATTATTATTATTATTATTATTATTATTATTATTATTATTATTATTGTATTATTAGAATTATTGTGAGCTATTTAATGAAAAATAGCCATGCAAACATTTTAATTTCACTTTAAAAAGTTTTTCAGCCTAGATTTTCTTAAACTGTCCTGTAGAGATTGTTGACAGACATACGGGGTCTTTCAATACAATTTTTACTGATATTTCCATTATGATTCATTCACTTAAAACAAGAAAATGGAATTTGTGCTATTTTAAAGAAAAGTGACGATCTTCCTCAAAGTACGGAAATCGTTCTCCGATTTCTAAGAAAAGACATAACCATGTAATTTAATTCTATATTTACGTAATACATATTGTACCTAATTTAATATATCCGATTCCGACTACAATGAACCTCTAAGGCAGCTGTCGCAATGAAGCTGATTTTGCTGAAATTTCGGTCGGCCGTTTTTGTCCGACCTTCCAGGATGGTTACAAACACGTGGTGGTAAACAAAGGGTCACACTGAACCTGAATGACCTCTTCCGTCGACGTCCGAAAACATCGGCTGTCGGACGAAGATGTTTTGTTTAGATGTCCGTCCGACGTCGGCCCACCGAAATTGCGACCAAAATCGGATCTGTAGAGACCGCCGCCACAGGGAGAGGTCGCCAAACCATCGATCGCGAACTACTAGCGGCTCGAGGGGACATTTTCGGTTGATCGCAGTACTACGTCCAGGTTTGCTAACGGAATTGGGAAAGAAAAGGTAAAACAGGTAAATGCCAACTTAATGATGAACAATAATCTTTTTTAAACCATTAGATAAGAATAAAACAGCTATAGATGCGTCATGCCTAGTTAACGAAATTATTATACAGAATAAGAATCCGTGCACAGGCGGTGAAACTGGTATGGTGAAAATGTGTTTAGAAGTGAATGCGTTAATCAAAGCCATATTTTTAAAAGCTGCAGATATTTGATAATTTAAAAAATAAAACTGAGATAATGTTTGTACTACAAATCAGTACAGCTTTCTGCAAATAACTTTTAAGTTATAGGAAGGTAGAGGTTATAGGTTCTGACGTTATTTAAAACGACTTTCATCGTTGCAGATATTTTTCCTTGCAACTTGACGAAATGAGTAATAATTGATTCAGCTCATTTATATTTCAAATCGCTTTTTTCAAGCTCTAAAAATATTAATCCCTAAAGGAAAATACCCGAATTTGGTTCACATTGGTCTAAAAGGGAAAGCAGAATGTCCAATTTTAGATATGTGTGTAAGGTTCCTTTTATGAAATTTAAAAAACAAATTCAGAAAGATATACTGATGAACATTTTCACAATCGTATTTGAATGTCAGACACTAATCTCCCAGAAATAAACAAACTTATTAATCAAAAAGAGTTATTATTAAAGTTAGTACGCGAGATCAAAAATCCGTCTTCTCATTTCTAATTTATATCTAAAGCAACTTCAATTTTTTTCACGTGTAATTCAATTTATTTTTCTTTCTTACAGTTTATTAAATTATTATTATTATTATTATTATTATTATTATTATTATTGATAATTTATTATAACTGATTTCATATTTGCTAGAAATGTAAGTATAAAGGAAATAAACACATGTAATATTTGAATGAAAGTTATTTCTACCAGGTGCCTACTGGAATCTCATAGTAGGATTTAAAAACGGCGCGGTTGCTCAGAGGCCACATGCTACCATGCTCATGTGACTAACATTTTTGGGTCACTGAATCAGAGGTTCATTATATCCGATAATCCAAAAATATAATACAGTTTCTCAACAGTGATTTTTTTTAATTTCAGAGTTGTAGTAAAATACTGAATTACCGCAAACTCAAAATTTCAATAATTTCATACTTTCTTCATGCTTTATTTACATTGTCCAATCTGGATGTCTTAGCGCAGTACCAAACACCTTTCAATGCCTCTTGCACTGGTATAGTTCTTGCATTCTTCCCTTCAGAAAAACCCAATTCACAGGATACATGAGGCTCTAACTAGAACGGTTTTCACTAGTTTTTAACTTCTGAAATAACAAGCGCCGTGTAGTTTTCAGGCTGAACAGAAACGCCATTGATGAACTGAAGTAATTCCTTCAGCACAGTTCCCTCAATCCCCTTAATTCTCCAAAATGGTATTAAATAACTCACGAGAGTCCCCACCTACTTACCCGCAGTTTTATATGAATTCACTGTACTACGAGGTGAAAATGTTTTTTTGGAAGTTTAGAATTGTAATTAAATTTGTTCACTATAACCGGGGTCGAGAGTTCACAATAACCGAATATTCAAGTGATTATTTGTTTTATATATGAATCGGGACTTAAGTTTACTTTAACAGAAAGTTCACTATATTCAGAGACAACAGTTTTTATTTTTAAAATTTAATTTCTTTCTTGAAAACTTGAAGAAATGCAAGGATGAGAACGTCTCTCTTATGTTTTCTTGTACTCACAATAAAAGAACTTACAATAAGAAAGAAAAACACGCAGCCGCCACATATGAGGTTACTCCAAAGCAGTTATAATGAGTGAAAAGAAAATACAACGAGATCTTGGCCACCGCTTAATGATAGTTGAATGAAAGGACTAGTACGAAATGTAAGAATTAATTCTCCTTCTGAAAAACTATGTACGAGATGTAAGTAAGTGCATTGTAAAGTATGTCGAGATGTAAGTAAATGCTCGTAGATCTAAGAAAATGCATTGTAAAACAATGTATATATAAAATATTTTAGATTATCACCAAAACGCAGGCTGTTAAAACGGCAGGCTTTAGTGACATCGGCGAACGCCTATTTATTTTTCGGACATTTGTTAAGCAACAACGTTAACTACTAACCGTATCTACCAATGTGTCTTTACCACGATATTGAAGTAATTTAACTGGTTGTTGCAGAGATGAAAAAACATTCTGAGAGAAATTAACACAACATATTCTTTATCTATTTATTTAGAATATATGTGAACTCCGTAACCTGGTCTCGATGCTATTTGCTCTCCTGAGGCGCTATCCGATTTCCCTCGGGTCATTATTCTTAGTTTTCCACATCTGGGTTCTAGGCTTCATAACTCGACAAGTCCTTCAGATTTGTTGTATTTTGCGGAGGATAAAATTTTCCTATCGTATCTCCAATTTCGCCTGATTCTCATTGTACCATATTATTTATCTCATTCATATGACTCCCCACCATCACCATCATCATCATTATCATCTCTGTGTCTCAGCATAAATGCCTTACCTCCACGGCCACGGTCAATGAACCGGCACCCCAAAATTTATGACATTCGATAAATTATCTTACTCTAAACTTTCTTACTTGATTATGCCACGGGCCCTTTCTCCGAAAATTCCGAAGTAGTCCCTTGGAGGACATTACACCATGTTTTGTAAAAATGGGATATTTTAACTCAAACGCGTACGAAAATATTAACAGCAAATTTAACAGTGTTCGTGCGTATTTTCACCCCACAGAACCAGACTTCCAAAGACATCAATAATGAAGACAAGAGCGGTTAAAATATCATGTTTGCTTGCTTTCGTGTGAATACTGTAATGTCAAATATACAAGTATACTTCAAGTATACAAGTACCTCCTACGTGTACCCCCGAGGCACAGTGACATGTCGTTTAGAAATCCCCTTAAAAGACCCAGAGAGGAGGGCGAGGCGTACCACTCACCATTGAGGTCTCCGACGCCATCACCATTACTATCCTTGAAGGAGCGCGGGTAGATCTGGTAGATGACGGCCGTCTGCCACCAGTCCAGCTCCTGGGGTTCTACCTGCTCCTGGGGCTGCTTCGGGCCCGGGCCGGTGGTGTCGTTGCCAGCGGCGGCGGGGGCCACGTCCTCCTCCATCGCTGGGGGCAGCTCGGCGGCGGCGCCGGGGGCCGGAGCGGGGACGTCCCCGGCGTCGGGGCGGGCGCCGGCGGGGGCGGGGGCGGCCATGGTGCACACCACCAGCAGCGCGACGAGCGCACGGCTACGGGCGGTCGACGACGGCGAGCTGCACATCCCGGCTACGTGAGCGGCGTGGGCGGTGGTGGAGGCGAAGGAGCGACTGGGCGCGCCCGCTCGCGCTGTCCTCCTTTATGCCCTCGCTCCGCCCCCGCCCCCGCCGACGCCCACGCGCCACGCTGCTGCTTTCCCCCCGGGAGCTCAGCTGCCGGAAAGCTCCGGGCAACGAAATGTAGCATTAGGCATGGAATTTCATTACATCTTCGTTTGCTATTAGGAGGCTCCCGACTGCAGGTCATTATACTTTCGCGTATATGTAGTACAGAGAAAGGTAATGCTGTAAAACTATCCACCTCGAGATTTTGACGGAGTTTCGAATTTTGTGGGCTCCTGACAACAAAACAAATATTGTTTTCAAAACGAATGCCTGGTGGTCTTTCTGTATAATCCGTCTCAATGTTTTCGTGTGTATAAGAGACCAAAATGGCGCATTGTCAAAAACACTCAAATGACATTTTCTCAAAAACATTTGCAGTTTTTTCGCGAACATTTCCAAATGAAAAGATGTTTTGCTCTTCTCTGATATTACGAAAATCTTATCTCAGTTAAACTACTAATTAATTCTAAATGTGGAACTGAATTCTGACTTTGAGAATAATATCAAGACGTCCTACATGCAAATTCTCATTTGCAAATTTCGAGACGTTGTTTAGAACATTTTGTTTGAGCGTTTTTCGATACTCGCAACTTTTAGCTCATTTTCACAGAAAACTTTTTTGTTTCGGAGAAACTTCTTTTGAAATTATTTGAAGCATTGTTGTTCACAAAAGCAAAATTGTATAAAAGAATAATATTTGTAATTTTTGTAAAATCAAAATAATACGTCAAAACGGCATTGATGTCAATTTTCGTCGATGTCTATCCATAGAAACACGTATTTAGAAAGACTTTTTAAAAGAAAAAAACAGAGAAAACCTTGTTTTAAGTATTGTCCATATATCAATCAAAATAGCACTTAAATTAAAAATAAACAAAAACATACCATTAATTAAAAATAGTAATAGTGGAGAACAAATTTCATTTAAAGAAAAAAATTATATCTTCAATAATTCACTAGCTATACGAGTGTGTCCAAAAATTTCAAGTTTTTCGGTTTTCGAAAATTCTGAGTTAACTGCCAAATTTAGAGCTATGACATCAATGTATTTCACTCTATTATTTCAAGTATTTTAAAGAAAACATTTGAAGCCATTTTTGCAAAACTTTTTGAAAGTGTCTTTGGAGCTTTATGTAAAAAACTTTCCCAAAATCAAAACATCACTTTCAAATTCAAGAAATCGCGTCATCATCCAGATCAATCGGCGAAATCAATTTTGGAGAAAATCCTGCTTACGGTTTAGCCGCTAACGTTTTTCACAGACAGACACACAGACGGATGGACAGGCATTTTGCCTTATACCAATTTTGCGATATAAAGCACCTACAAAAACTGAATTTTGTCTTCACAACGTGAAGTAGAGGAAGTTATTTACTACACATAGAAACAAGAATTATCCTGTTTTGCAAAACCATGGATCTACAATATTTTGTCCACCGAAATATTACCGGTTTACGTTTCATTACAAAACCTTTTCTGCATTACGTGAGAAGTATATGGGAAACTAAAAACACGATTCGTATAATCATCATCACGGGGAATTGTCCCCAGAAGAGCGAGTTCTGCGAGGGATCCTGGCAAGTCCCTTCGGCGCCGATAGTTGGTAGTCGAGGAGGGTGAGAGAAAATCGAGAAATCAGGCAACTCAAAACAATGTGTAACTAATGGGGGTCTAACAACTAACAATTACTAGAAAGTCTGTGTGATTTTACGATACCACTAGTTTTCCTTTTCAGTGATATTCATAAAGCGGATAGCGGAATAATATATGCAAATCTGCCCTCGGAGATTCAAAAAATTAATGTTAGAAAAAGTAATTGAAGTGTAAAAAAACATCTTTTTCACCGTATTTAAATCAATTTACTCTCAGTACTTCTTATAAATAAAAAACGGCGTTTCTTATAAGTTTTATTTTTTTAATCAAATTACGGATATGAATTCAAATTATCTTTGCGATTTTCTGTAGATGATAAACATGTTTCGAGAATATTTTCAGGCATTTATACCCGATCCCTTACAATCAACAAAAAAGAAGGGAAAATAGAACGAAATACTGTTTTCCTTCCTTTTTAAGAATATCTCATGTTCTGATGCAGATCATAAAAAGGGATAAATACAAATTGTAGCCCTTAAATTTTCAAGTTTTCCAAAATTTCAAACTTTTATCTTAAAATTTGACCCCGACAGCTCATTATAAATAAAACACTAATTTAATAGTTTCTTATTTATTTTCTTAAAATTAAGTTTTATTTTACCTATTTTCTTAGTTTTTCTGTTTATTAGAAAAGATAAATAATGAAAAACTAAATAGCACGAATAGAATTAAAACTCATTGTAATTTGGATATTGGAAAAATTAAGGTTTTTAACTGAAAATAATGTGTATAAAAAACAGAGCAATATTACAAATAATGTTCAATATTATTTGAAATGTTAAAATATACATTAAGTACTCACTACACGATGCACTCACCCATGTTTTTGATTTAGGCAGCAGATTTTGGAACCAAATCATTTGGTTCTACACCGCAATGTGCAGATTTACCGTCTATCTGTAACGCGCAATATTTGATACTCGCGTCATCTGGTTTAACGCCATCAGATGCAAAACGTCTGCCAACCACATCTACATGTCACAATTACAAAAATGTAAATCTTTTTGAAATATCCCTCACCGTGTTATGTGCATATTTCCATGGATTTATATTCAGTATTGTATTTGTGAGTGGAAGTGATTCAAATGACTTCAGATTAAGGTTTTCGAAAACTCAATAGTTTCCAGTGAAAAGAACGTCAAATTTCGCATTTATAGTAACGATTAAACGACAATTTCTTAAAACAGATATAAATTTTTCAATGAAAATTGCTATTTAGGGCGACTTTTCTTTGATATTATTAAGATGATATTTCGGTTCTATTATTAGGAAACCCAAAAGTTCAGAAAATTTTTAAAAAATGTACTTTGGGCGGCGATTGATGACAGCTGGCAAGAGGATGGGGCAAGACCGTAAAGCTGGTCCACTCCAAGGAAATTACAAACATTTTACTACGAGAAAGTGTGTGCCATTTCGTAGCACGGCTAGTTACTTTCTCGTATACGTACGTATACGAGTAAGGAGACACGGAGTAAGTATAGGGAAAGTTATGTAATGGTGCGGAAAATCGATTTCGAGATTTCAACGGAAATACACATTTTGGGGTCCCCCATAACCGAAAAAGTGGTTATTTTCAAAACGTCCGTCCATTCGTCTGTCTGTATGTCCCCCACCCGTCCGACTGTGAACACCACTAGCGCCTGACCTATACATGGGATATTTTCCAAAATGGATATTCCCCAGTAGATCTGGCTTGAGTCGAAGCTTTGCGATTTTGAAAAACTTTCTTTAAAATTTGAGGTTACTTGACATGATGCCCTTGGGACGATTTTCAATTTTTTTCAAAAAGTCTTTAATTTAAAGAAATTAAAGAATAGAGTAACATACACTTATCAAGACGACCTAGGTCCATTTTTCACTGTTAACTCTGAAATTTCGAAAATTTCAAAAGTTTGAATTTTTTCGGCGTCTTCCTACAACTACAAAACAAAATTGAAGACAGAGAATTTTCCTGCAAATTAACTTTGTTTTCCACAATTAGTTCTCTCATTAAGATCATGTACATTTTTTGAAAATTTACAATTTTGCGCAAAATTGCGTGCAATATTTGCAATTTAAAAAAATACAAAAACCAGATTTTCTCAAAACGGCTCGAAATTCTTCGAGCTCCAAAATTTCAATTTTTAAGATGGTGTTATTTTCAAGGGGTACGTTACTTACCAATTATATTTAGAAAAAAGTAACTACACTGCTAAGTGTAAAAGCACAGAAAAAAGAAGGGTGACATTCTTTTCTTTCTTTGAGAAATTACTCTGAAAATCGATCTTGATTCATTTGCGTTCCATAGATTGTTGCAATATTTCTCAAATAAAAACATAGAAGGTAGGTAAATAATATTTCAATTTGTAGGCCAGAGTTTACTGAATCCAATGCCTTTTACTTTAGAATGCTAGAACAAACCAGAGCTGAATAATTTTGAAGAGTGAACCTCGACAAACGCGAAAAATGGGGCACGGCGTAAAACGAAAATGGCCGCCATTTGTAAACCAGATACAATAAAAATAAATCAAAGATGTTTTTGAACAGCCAAAACACAAGGTAATTCATGTACAAAATATGATTTTTTTTAACTGGTCGAGCGACAAATTTATTAAATTCTGGACCGTTTAAAATGGATTGACCCTTAGGGCGAGAAAGTACGTGATGTTTTAGCACCACTAGTTTCAAGCTGCACGCATCTGCAACCTCAAATTTTGCTTGTTAAAATTATTTTTAATAAAGATTGCAAAATATTAGCATATCTGATCCGAATCGCCAAAAGGGAATCATTCCTGCTGGATTCCTGCTAACCACCTAGTATGATACGAAAGTTTGAGTTGTGGGTCTTTCCAACTTTAAATGAAGCATTAGGGCTCCGGGATGTAAAATTCCAATAAAAAAAACATCCTCGCGTCCTCAAAATAAATGAATAAAATACGTAATTTCAACTTCAAATTAGTCGATTTTGGGTAATAAAAAATCGCTTTCAGAAGGGTGTTTTAAAGTGTGTTGAGCTCGACCAAAAAATCTTTCCTTTTGAGAGCGCCTTGTATCAAGGGGCCCCAGGTAATTGCACCTTTCGCGCAGGCGGTAGTTACGCCACGTGCTCTACTCCTACCACAACTATCAAAAGCAGAGGTCAACAAAACGTGCGCACAGTGAAACTGCGTCCAGAAGCAAAGCAATGGGTCATCTTAACATTTGTTCAGGGATCAGGGAAACTGGGTTCAATGGATCGGGGAAATTGGACGAAACACTTGATGTAGATGAGGGTCATTGAGTGAGAAGGTGCAGTACATTACTTGTTACATGCATATTTAGTATTTTAAAAATTATATAGTACAAATGCTAACTAATTTATTAAATATTATTGTTAAAATGAAAATTGTATTTTTTGTCTTCAGTATTCTGTTTAGAAACATTTATAGTACATTCGATTAATCATTTTCCTTGCAAAACGTGAGATAGAAGACTTTATAGCTTTTATTTTGTTTATATTGATGTTCGCAAGAAAATACGTTTTCTATCTCGAAATACTTAGGAAAAAGTTTTGATAGCCAAAGAAAACAAACTTTTCGGACATTTTTTGTTGTTTTCTTGAGTGGAATAAATGTTTAGTGGGTGATCTTAGTGTAAAAATGGTAATGTGCAAAAGGTCGTAAATTTCTCAAGTTTACTTAAATTATTTTTCTTAATATAATAGTAAGAGAACTATGGAGTTTTAAAATTTAACTACATTTTTCTTTAAATCTGAATTTTCTCCAAATTATAAATGGTTTCTCTAAAGGAGAACTTATAGGTTCCTAAGATGAGGGTAAATAAAAAGGTATTAAATATTACAGTAATTAACGAAACGAGTGGATAAAGAGGGGTATAATTGCATGAGTGGTTTGTTCAAGAAAACGAAGATAAAAAAGTCACTTCTGTCACAGCTTTGCCGGCAGGTAAACACAACTTCCGTTTACAATTTTTACATTTGTAGTGATAAGATCAAATGTTTTTCATATAAAACATTGATTTATGTAAAATATTTTATGTTGTTCAATTAGCTTAACGTGTACTTCACTTATTTAGTTATATTACATCATTGTTTGTATGTAGTTGATGTAGGTATAATCTGTGATGTATATTTTTGTTCATGTTTCATGACTGACTGGAAATACCATGGCCACGTCCATGTTATGGTGTCTTAAACGATTTTAGTTTTCTGAATACTGTTCGGTGGAGTTTTAATTGCACGCATGCTATTGACATAGAGATAATCAACGAATTTTCATGAAATTGACGAGCATATTTAACTAAACGAAAAGTGTTTTAATACTTACTGAAGTTATATTAATTTTGATATTTCTTGTACAAGTGACAGTAGGTCATGCCTATACGTTCTGCCAACTAATACGAGTTACTCAAAAGAATACGATTTATTCAGTAGAATAAAATGAAGTTTTGTTGTACTACTTGGTATTATTATTATTATTATTATTATTATTATTATTATTATTATTATTATTATTATTATTATTAATTAAGGAAGTCCCACGTGCAACATGGCTGTCTCCGGTTCAACAACGAAAAACCGTAAGTAGGGGTAAATAGTGGTACTAATGCGACGGGTTTTATAATTCTCTTGACATTTATTTTTATGAAAAATTATGAAGTTATTATTTACAACAGATTTACACGTACATGCGATATTTGTTGATTTCATATAGTGGGACTGGCACTGATTCTGACTAATGATTGTGATTGTAGAACTTATTGAGTATAATTGATGAATATTATTGTTAACTCATTACATAAACTATATCATTTTTTATCGTTTTAATTTTGTTATCTCATTGCTTCTAATACTTCATTTCATTGCACATGGTTTTAGATAGTTTCTTCATATCGTCTTAGTTCTTTAATGTCCTTATTGAAACAATAAAGACATTAAGATACTACTAATTTATTTTAGAAATTTTCCTAATGGTTTTTAATTAATTTTCTCGCTGTGTATGGCTCCAAAGGTAACGGAACATGGCAAAAAGAGATTTTGCCATGTTGTATATTTCAATTATTAAATTCATCATTGTCTTGCCTTCCAGAATCTAATTTTGCCTTCTTTTCATTGCCCGGCAGGCATTTGTATGGTCGAACACTTCTTGTGCCGCTAGATAACACTAGTTGCGTTGGTTGCCAGGTCTTTGATAATCTTGCCGCTAGATATCAGGACTTGTGTTGAACGTCAGCCTTCTTTGTTAGTCTGGTCACCACTGGTATCGCTGCTGTCAACTAAGCAGCATCTGCTCCCTCATGTAGTATTTCTATTCTCCGCAAACGTCGCTGCTGTTCTTCCAGATATCTACCTGGGGTTACCATCCTTATTAACTTACGTGAACTACCGTATGGCATTAAATGCTTTCCGAGAGTTTTTTTGTAAAGTTTTCTGCCTTGTTCTTATTTTCACTAAATTATGACAAGATTTTTAATGTATGTACTCACCTCTTGTATGTTGCCTTCGATTTTGTGTGTTCTTGAACTCATATCACACCTTGCACAGAACCAAAGATGTCCGAAATAGCACAGCAGAATACCACAAATACTTCCACAAAATCGGACTACCAACCTTACAACTCAAATTGATATTACGCTTTTTAGAATTGTACATTGCCCCTGTTTTAACAAATGAAGAAGAATATCTGTTACACTGGGCAACACAATTTAGACAAATAATATATTATATAATATCATTATGTCCTTTTTGTTAAGTAGTATAGAGAAAGTTATGTAGGTAATGCTGCGGAAAATCCATTTTGTGGTTTTAACGGAAATACACGTTTTGACGTAAACCTAATACCAAAAGTTTTTTTTTCAAACATCTGTCTGTCCCCCTGTTCGGCCGTTTATGAACAACATTAGCGCCTAAATCGTTGTTAGGATTTTTCAAAATTTATATTTTCCGATCGATCTGGTCAGACACTTTACATGACGTTCAGGCACATGAAGCTCCAGAAACATTTCCATACTTTTCTTTAAAAAAATGCACCACTTTTTTTTCTTTAAATTTCTTGTAAGTATGTAATAAAGCGCCGAAATGTAGCAGCTGGGAAGAGGGTGGTGCAAATCTGAAAAACTAGCCCAGACTAAAAAGATTAGGAAGCTAATTAGTACGATAATACTGTGCCATTCTCTAGCATCACTAGATATTTTGTGCCACACTCATTTGTTCGCAAAGTACCTTACTTTTCGAAGTTGTATTTCTACACTTTTAACAAGCAAAATAGAACATTTTTACGTAGACGAGAAGACATTCCTGATGGCTATTCAACCATTGTCCGAGACCACGTCCTCTGAAGAGTTTGTGCTATTTACCCCAACAATCACGTGTGCTGCTGTCTTGTCGCAGTGTAAGTAGATTGTTGTACGTCCTGGAAGTTAGCAGAAACATTTCACCCAATCACAAAACTGTATAGCTCATAATTTTCCGCTTTTTTGCCGTTCTTAAGATGTGAAAACAAAAAATTTGCCGCGGGTCATTTTCTCAAAAAAATCCATGGTCCTGCTAACTTCCATTAGAAGTTAGCAGGACCACACATCTAAATCCGCTACTAATGTAAGCATACACACCACACAGTACTCCAAATTTGCCGCATTTTATTTATAAACGATTAGTGAAGAAATCATACTGATATCTCCATTTTTTCAAAAGATATTTACAAAAATCCAAAAATAAGACCCACGTTCCTATAGTGAGCGACCTCAAGAAGGACAAGACACGTTTCGTCCAAGACCAATAGCCTTAACGATTCATACTCTACGCCAAAATTTAACCTTAACCGTTGCAAACTGTAATCTGTAATAAAAAAAATTGCCGCGAACCGGTTAGTTTACAATACCCAGGTTCGAACCCCAGAATTTAAACTGCAGAAGCAGAAAACTGATGATGATGGCTAAGTCATTGAAAGCTGCTATTTGTGAAATAAATACTATTGTTGACAATGACGACGCCTTCAATCATGACTGGATGAAACCTATCCTTCGTGAATATTTCAATTAAAATCATCACAATGTTAGGACTTGCCCTCAGACACTTATTATGATTGTGCACTGTAATTAGTTAATGTGTGTTATTTATTATTCGAGATGTTTCATATACGGAGGAGCAATATCCACAGTTTTTTTCACGTTACTTGCAAATGTTTTGTGAAGTTAAGTGGGTATTTAATTATTTGCTTTTTATACCAAACTTGCAAAAAACGCAACTTAAAGAGATATGTTATAATTATCTGAGAAAGAGATACTTCTTACATGTTAATCACACGTAATTATGTTGATTAATTTGAGAGTTAGAAAGTTCATATTTGGGCTAATTTATTAACAGATAATTAACTAGACATAATTTTTTGGTATTTGTCCTCAACTACTATATATGGATATTAATTTTATCTATTAATACTATTATTTTTTCATACAAAGATTCAAAAAAATATTGTTACATATAAATTTATATGAAATGTGTTTCATTATTTCCATTGTCCTTTTGTTTGAGATTAAGATGTCTGAATCAAGATGAAAAAAATAATTCTGTATATACGGGTCTCAATTGTAGAATATCTTACTTGGTCTCCCTATTTTTATGTAAACAAGTCAGTTAAAAAAATACAACTTTTAGAACAGACCTTTTTATATTTATATTTCTTTAGAATATTATTTTTAATCATAAAAACGCATCAATAATACAATATCTTACAAATTTATTGTATTGTACATTACTCTAATAAATTGAAAATACTTCTGGTATCAAAAGTGCATGGTTAATACAATTGCTACATATCACACTTAAATATTTGTGGTTTCATTTAGTTCATGATCTACTCCCATAAACACTAGCAACCAAGGTACATGTAAGTAATTCACTCATCCTCAATATTCTATGGTTAAAAATGTTTAATGAATTATGAATGAACTCTTAAAATATTTCTCTTTCCTTGTAAATAATTCTCACGACTCCAAAGTTTTAATTTCTTAACTAGAATTCACATTATTTTTTTTTTCAACTACGTTTTTCATTCATAGTTTGATCAGCTTATTATTATAATTGTGTTATTTTAAATGCTTCACCTTCCTTAACAGAAAAATTGCTGGACAAACATTCTACATTAAAAAAAATGTTTATTTTTGAAATTTGATTAAAATGTGTCACTGTTGGATCACATTCACTTTCTTTTTACTTAGTTATTTCAAATTCAAAAAAATCAATACTGTATGTACAACATGGATGTATAATCGCCAAATATTTGCACTATGACAAATATTTCAGAGACCATTAATTATTGACTAAATTTTAATTTATAACCATTTAGCAATTTGACTGTAAAAAAACTTAAGTTACTTGCACAAATATCTCAATTTCCAAATACAATAATACCAAATATGCACATGGACATTTCAATATATATTCAGTAAAAAACAATATAATGTAGCGTTACAATAATGGATTAAAGCGCGGTGAAAATAAATCCATTCACACAAATGCCAAACGTAAATGTACATCACAAAACCAACATCAGATCAGGTAATACATTGAAATTGCCCCTTTCCCATCATGCCCCAGGTTTCCCAACGTCGAACGGATCGACTTGCATCTGTTGAGTAACTAAAAGAGATGAATTGCAACGAAATTAAACATTTCTTATTAACAATAGTATTGAGAATGAAACATATTGGAGAGTATTAAGGCCATAGTAACGAAAGCTTGAGAAATTGATTAATCCACGTTTTTACGTAGCCTTACAGTCAGGTACCGATGTTGCTGTAGCAGCGCTACGGATTACTAGCGCTGCAGCGGCGGATTCTGGCAACTTTTTCTCACTTCCTTGCAGTTCACTGAAAGGTACGTCCATTTCTCCGAGGACCTTCCGCTTACCATGTTTTTCACCGTTGACGGCATCGTCTTCAAAGTCACACTTTCAGTTTCTGCAGTGCCAAATATCACTACTGCTCTCAGAATACAGAGATAATGGATGATGAAGAACAGTAATACCGTAAGTATTGTATTAATTGTAATGATATGTGTGGAAATAATTTTTTATCTAGAAAAAACTAAGTAATACTGCAACCGCAAACAATTTAATGAGCACGTACCAACGGTTGTGGAGCAGATAATGTATAAATGTGAAATTACGTTGGATATACAAGTAACCTCCATTACTCCAGTTTTAATTTTCTTATTATCGCGAGGAATGGTGCACAGAACTCAGTCGAACAAAAAGGAACTCGTACGCAAATTACACTTGAAAATAGTTAAAAATAAACTCATCTAAAAGGTTGTAAGTACCGAAAAAATCAAATTTTAATGATTTTACGTTTTGATGGAAATCATCCATAATGTCAAGTACATATACGTGGTTTATGAATAGGGAAAGCTGAAGCAAGTTTTAAAATTCATACTTTTTTTAAAAGAAAAACTTAGTTTTTCTGACACGGGAGCTACAGGTGGGGTGGATTCAATTTACTCCAAATGCTGTGAAGAGGTCTTCCATATTTCAGGAAAACGCTTATCAATTTTGAATGAAAATGTTAACAATAATTTGAATTTGGACTATTTATTTTGAACTATTAGGTAGCCATTTTTATTCTGAATAGCATCTCGTTTCCTAGCATCCCGGATAGTGGGTTTCATTGCACACCTCTCGTTTTCTTCCACTCTTACATAGCATCTCTCGCATACTAGAAAGAAAATACGAATGTAATGATATTTGATAGTTTTGAAAGTATGGGAAACCAAACGTATATTTTTACATGTTCTGATATTACTTGCAGTATGGGAACTTCCTTTTTGTAGCCTTTGCAGCGGCGGGCAAAATGCGTCGCCAAAGGGCGACAAGTGACCTTGTCCATCGGCCATTGCTGCACAGAAACATAGTGTAACAGCTTTGTAACTTGTAGAGGCCGAAGTGGGCGGTAGCCTTCCTTCATTTCCGCTGCCCCGCGGCACAAGTTGAGCTCGGTGTTGAGCGTTCCAATGCACTGAATCACATTTCAAGACTCGATTATCATATTTTCATATTTCTTTGACCCCGGTGAATAAGCTGTTAAGTCAAAAAAAATTAATTATGCAGGGGAGCAAAAATCCACTTTAAACTAATGCTAAAAAATAAGAAATTAATGATATTCCTACAAAACCTACACAAAAAAAGTTTTGTTTGAATATTACCGTCGTTTGAATATCATTAATCCCTGATTTAATTTAAACGTTTTTTGCTCTTCTGTAAAATGGTTTGACTTATCAGCTTATTCACCGGGATCAAAGATTTGAGTGTGGCGTGTAACTATTTTAATATTTTATATCTGTGTCAGTATTTTTTGCTACAAGATGTCTGTTCTTCCCAAGGTATTAAGGAATAGTCCGATGCCTCCATGAATTAAGAGAATAATGGATGATATTGATATGGTTTGTAAGAATAAATATAACGTTTACATTTCTAACGATACTAGGGGTTCCAGATGTACTCTTGGAAGAGTAAAAGCATTTCATTTTGTACTCTTCTTTCATACTTCGAATAAACAATCTAATATAATTTCTTGAATATTATTATGTTAATGATCCGAATAAATATTTCAATATTCACGTTTACAAACTCTGATTGTTAATTATTGATTTGTATATCATATGATACGCAGGAACTGAGAAATGAGGTACAAAGCAATGAAACAAAAATAAGGTAGAAAATTGCATAGGAATAATGCTCGTGACATCCTTGTATAAAATATGGATGAGAATTATAATTTTCAAACTGGAGAGATGTAACAGAGAAAGGTCTCTTTAGCAAATATCAAACACATTTCAAAAGTGGTATGGGAATTATGGACAATATTTAAACTTTGTACTTTATTATAGGAAGGGAGATAAAGGAAAGAAGCAGATAATGGACTGTATTTATTGATTTGAAGCCGGCCTTCGAACATCTGAACAGGAAATAGTTGTAGAGGGTTATGTTAAAATTGGGAATCGATGAAATCATTGTTTGAAGTTAATATACAAAAAAAAGTTACAGGGTGATAGAAGGTAAATTAAGCTGAATTTTGTATCAATAAAAGGATTAGACAGGGCTGCCCATCGAGTCCCTTTTTCAATTTATATATGGTATGTTTAGAGTTAGTCAAGGAAGAGCCAGGTTGGTGGGTTATTGATTAGTAAATGAAAAATTGTCTTTATCTTATGCTGATGTATTATTAGCTGATATACCAAGGACTTGAATCAGATGATGAGATTAGAAACCTGTTTAGAGAATAGAGAACTTGAATTAAATACGGAGAAGACCAAAGAAATGGAGTTTAAAAAGGGCAGAAGGAAGAGTAAATGTGAGAAAATTAGATGGAAAGCAAGTACGTTAGAAATGGTGAAAGACCATAAATATTTAGAATTTTGGCTTATCAAGGGAGCAGGCTACTATAATAGAAAATAAGGAGATGGTGACTATAGAAGAAGTGTGGGATATAATTATGAGAAGGCACAGGGATTTTTGGGCAAAGGGTATGAGGATGTGACAGCATTGTTGCTTCTATTTTGAGGTGGGGAGCAGAAATTTGGGGATGCAAGGAAAAAAGGAAACAAGAAGCAACACATGAAAGATTTTTAAGACGGATGATAGGAACAGACTATTGCACATCTGGTTGCATGATAAGATGGGAGACAGAGGCAAAAGATGAGAAAAGAGATGGGCAAAATGGCATGTAAGTTTGAGAAAACGATTAGAAGAGGGAAGGTTAATGAGTTATTAAAGCAAGTTGTTTGGGGAATAGATGAAAACGTGGAGACTGAGAAATTTGATTGGAAAAGGGTAAGTGTTTGGAAAAACAAATGTTATTCATCGGAAGTGTCAAGGCTAATTGAAGGAAAAGACTTAAGTAAACAATAGATTCAAAGGGATAAGGATCAGTTTTTACAGGAAGATTACGAACACATAAGAAATTCAAATTTTAGTAAATGGTTTAAAATTATTCAGATGGATGAAATTCCCAGCTATTTAAAAGCTAAATGTAAGGAAAGACGGAATCAGGATGGTAAGATACAGGTTAGGTAATGAACTGAGAGCGAGTAAATATTGGCTTAGTGAGGGGGAAAAGCAGGATCTGCGAGTTAGAAGAGGAAGATTGGGAACATACTCTAGAGATGTCTTGTTTTTGAAGAAGGAAGAATGTGGGTAAGGTGGAATATTCAGGGTAAGGTGAGGTGGTTATTAAAGGGCAAAGCAGAAAGGATCACTCTGTTTGATAAATATAGGAAAGGGTTCAGTTTGTATCATATTCTTAGTATGTAGTGTATATATTATTTACATGTATACTGTTACTGTTGTATTTACAAAGTTGTAAAATAAAAATTCATTAAATTCACCATCCAGGCGCTGCAAAGCAAGAGTTCTGAATCGAGATGAAACATTGCTACCAAAGACACAGAAGATTTTGAAAATTTGAGACCTGTCCACAACCCAAATCTGAAGAGATTTTAATCTTACAAAAGTTCAGTGGACTCCAGAGAGAAACAGGCTGACTGATGAATTAATTTAAACTTTCTTGGCACAAATAAATTTAATAGCCTTTAACCAAATTATGTATACTGTCTCCAGGATTCAAAAATTGTCAGGTACTGAAGGTTCCCAAATTTCAGTAGTTTTGTGCACTTTTAGTAAGTGACCCAGCATATATCAGTTTTTACTTTTTTACTTCGAAAGAAGATAAGTATTGTAATCGTGTAACGGAAAACGGCGAATTAATTTTTGTCAGAAAAATTTAGTGCCGGGCCCTGGCAATGAAAAAAATATAAATCTTATTTCTATGTACAGTAAATTACTTCCTCTAACACATTATGTAGTGAGAATTCATGGTTTGTGGCTCTTTGATACCGAAAAATTCATTGACTGCAAAATGTCCGTCTGTCTGTGATCCAAGCAAACGCCTAAACTGTTCAGCCGATTGGGTCCAAATTGAGATTGGCCCATCGATTTAAATGAACTCAAGGCCCTGTGTGTTTGAAAAAGATATTTTGATTTTTGAGGGTACTTACGTAAAACCTCAACTTTTTCAATATCTTCTAAAATATGACTTCAAATATCGGTGATAAGAAATTTATTACCGTATGATCTGTTCTTTAAAGAGGGATTTTCGAATAAGGTCAGGTAGTTTTTCGAAAATACGGGGTGTTTTAGCGTAATGTGCGTGAAAGGCAATTTTTAATTTTTTTAAACATTGTAACGGAAAAGAGGCTCGTATTTTTTCTTTAAATTATCTCCTCGTATGTATCAAAGGACGATAAAAAATTGCCGCTAGTCTCATTTCCATTGAACTCTCTGTATTTTCGAAAATGACAAAAGGTTGACATGGTAAAACTACAAAGTTGAAGAAGAGATTTTTGCCTTAGTCTGTTCTAAAAAATTAGGTCTTTAAAAAAGGTTATTAGCAAGTTCTTCATAAAACCTAGTTCATTAATTTGCGTAATTTGTGTTTGAAATTCAGGCAATTAATAAAAAGAAATTTCTCAAAATTCGCTCCAAATATTTTCTTAATTTTTTTATACCGAGGAACCAGAGGACGCTTAAAATCACGTTGGTCTCGTTTTCGTTGATCACTCTGAATTTTCGGAAATTGCAAATTTAGAAATAATGTGAAACGTCCGATGTTGACTGCTAATTTGAAACAAGCTCCGTATTTCTATTTAAGAAGAAGTCCTACTTGGAGCGACATTTTGAAACACAATTATTACTGATAAATGGGATTTGAGCGCCAGGAAAAGGTTACATTTGAAACCGAATGATTCCTACGTAATTTAAATCTCTCTCATTCCAAAATGTTTGTGCTAGCTCAGTTAAATGGGGTTCGAAGTTCATAATTGTTGCTACGTACTCTACAACAATTATTCAATCTGCCATTCATACGGAGTGGCGAGGAATCTGACATTCTTATATTCTGTGTCATATAAAATAACATTTCCCTACTAAAAATACTTCATTTTGGTATATCACAAATGTGATAAAATGTGTTATAGAACCACTAATTTCTTGTTACATCATACAAAAAATATTCCAAGGTACTTTACACATATTGAAATATGCGTATGTGGGAAAGTAAAAATGCTGCTGTACAATTACTTTATTATTATTATTATTATTATTATTATTATTATTATTATTATTATTATTATTATTATTATTATTATAGCACGTTACAATCCCATAGAGCGCAAGGGCCTCCAGTTGTCGGCTGGATTTCACAATGGTAGAATTCCCGAGCACCCAATTCGGGAACTTCCTTATAAGGACGCTATTTACACACAAAATAAGAAAATGTAAACGCCAAGTGACATTGTTCACTTTGTCACTGTCAAATATAACACTGTTCAGTTTGACTTCACTACTTGAATCTAACTAGTCCTTCATTGTACTACTTTCTACATTGGCACATATCAAGTTGGCGAGAAATTGAATAATCTAGTGTACGTTCATTGCGTTGGATTTAGACATGGCCTTCCACTTCTGACGATCCCTTGCAGAGGTAAACCATTCTTGCCCAACAGCATTTTCAGTTCTTACGACCAGCTCTTCAGCCTGCCGAACTCTTGAATCCCAAGGGGTAATTCGGTGGGTTCAGCGAGTATGGGAAAGTCGCATGATGTGACCCTGCCCCAACCCATTTCTATGTCGAACAGTGGTAACGATTTGGTCCTTAACAGTGGTCCTTAATTTGTGTTGCTTTTCTTATGTCTTCATTTCGTATTCTACTTGCTAGGGTAATGTTTAAATGTTTTCTTTCAATTTTTCGGAGGCAGACATCAATAACATTTGTTTCTATGTGCTAATGCCCATGTTTGCGAACCATATGCGTGCGCCGGAAGTACAAGTATTTACGATTTCTCACTTTATTCGCAAGGTGTAGGATTTGTTCAAAGTAATAAATTTTAATCCCTAAAATGTTGACCATGATAAACAAATCCGTCTGGTTAATTCTTGTTCTGTGTTAATATTGAAAGGCAATAATTATCCTAGATGTATTCATTCACCTATTAATTTTTTTCTGCACCAACAGAAATTTTCTTTTGTGCTATTTGTCATCACCTTTAATTTTCTGAGATTTATTGTAGACTACTTCCTTACTAAGAATCGGAAGTTGAGAGCATTGCTTGCAGTTCTCTGGATGGATTGTTAATTAAGACAATGTCATCTGCAAAAATTAATTTAGATATTTTTTTCCCGTCCATGTGAATTCCAAAATTATCCGACATTTTTCGTAGAACGTCTTGTAATAAACGCAGCACTTTGTTGAAAATAATTGTTAGTGGCATTGCTAGTTCTTCAATTCCAAATTTCAGACTTTAATTTTCTTAATAATATATTATTTTAAATCCTATCAACAAAGGCCACAGTGCGAATGTCATCGGAGGGGGAAGGGCAAATTTAAAGCCATCAACCAAATCATATTATCAAATCATAGAGTATAATAATTAGCCGCTGGATTGTACTAAATATATTTTGAATTGTAAAATTTTTCTTCGGTATAAATAGTTTATAATAATCGGTATTGTTTCCGGTATAGTATGGTGTGATTATTGTACTATAATTGCATGAATATTTTGTTTGGTGAATATTATGTTGCGTGAATACAGTGTGGCGTGAATATTGTACTGCGCAAATAAGTGAATATTAGATTGTGTGAATAAGTGAATATTGTGTTGTGTGAATAAGTGAATATTGTGTTGTGTGAATAAGTGAATATTGTATTGCGTGAATAAGTGAATATTGTATTGCGTGAATAAGTGAATATTGTATTGCGTGAATAACCGTTTGTGCACCCTCGAACGTTAAAGCACTACCGATCATCTGCGCGCGCGCAGTTCAAGTTTCGCATCACTTCATCGCTGCCGTTATACTCTCATTAACTCAAATTTTCAATGCTTCCTTGTGCACAGGAATATTTCCAGATATTTTCAAAACAGCAAAAATCACGTTTCTTTTTAAATAAGAGAACAAAAATGAAATTCAAAATTACCGGCAATTTCTCTTTTGTCAGTTTTCTTAAAAAATATGAGAGGGGTTTTTCTATACGCGAATGAAAACCTTTCTCAGGAAAAAAACGAAGCGTTTTCAGACTCACAACACGGTTTTAGAAAATAAAAATCTACGGAAACTGCAATTTTTTCTTTTAATAAAGATATTGCTTCATTAAAAGACCAAACTGAAGAACCCATTGAGATATTTTTAGATCTTTCGAAAGCGTTTGACGTTATTAACCATAACATCTTGCTTTCAAAATTACCTTCTTATGGAATTCGTGGTATTGCCCTAGATTGAATAACCTCGTACCTTAAACATAGATCTCAAAGTGTACAAATACCGTACTGGCACGAAAGGACATTATTTACTTATCTTTCCAATTCTTTGTCAATTGAACATGGGGTCCCACAAGGTTGGATCTTTGGATCTATCCTTTTGTTGTACGTAAACTTCAGTGCATCTGCTCATGCGCAGAATCAATAGTGTTGTCCATTATGGCGTGCACAAACTCGAGTAATTGTATTGCGTGAAAAAGTGAAAATTGTATTGCGTGAAAAAGTGAAAATTGTATTGCGTGAAATAAGTGAAAATTGTATTTCGTGAAATAAATGAGAATTGTATTGTGTGAAATAAGTGAAAATTGTATTGCGTGGAATAAGTGAAAATTGTATTGCGTGGAATAAGTGAAAATTGTATTGCGTGGAATAAGTGAAAATTGTATTGCGTGGAATAAGTGAAAATTGTATTGCGTGGAATAAGTGAAAATTGTATTGCGTGGAATAAGTGAAAATTGTATTGCGTGGAATAAGTGAAAATTGTATTGCGTGGAATAAGTGAAAATTGTATTGCGTGGAATAAGTGAAAATTGTATTGCGTGGAATAAGTGAAAATTGTATTGCGTGGAATAAGTGAAAATTGTATTGCGTGGAATAAGTGAAAATTGTATTGCGTGGAATAAGTGAAAATTGTATTGCGTGGAATAAGTGAAAATTGTATTGCGTGGAATAAGTGAAAATTGTATTGCGTGGAATAAGTGAAAATTGTATTGCGTGGAATAAGTGAAAATTGTATTGCGTGGAATAAGTGAAAATTGTATTGCGTGGAATAAGTGAAAATTGTATTGCGTGGAAAAGTGAAAATTGTATTGCGTGGAATAAGTGAAAATTGTATTGCGTGGAAAAGTGAAAATTGTATTGCGTGGAATAAGTGAAAATTGTATTGCGTGGAATAAGTGAAAATTGTATTGCGTATGAATAAGTGAAAATTGTATTGCGTGGAATAAGTGAAAATTGTATTGCGTGGAATAAGTGAAAATTGTATTGAGTGGCCACTGTACTGTTTGGTTTTAGTGTTGGGTACTTTCCAGTTGCCAACGGGGCTCGTTTGCCCGAGGGTTAATGTTTTAGGATGAAAACCGATTATTATAAACTAATCGTGTAGTGGCAATTTTTTTAATGCAGATAATACTTAGCTCTAACTAGCTGATATAATGCGTTACGCTTTGAATTGATGTTTGGTTTGGAAGATTATGGACATTATTTCTAAAGAGTGCGCAGTTTTTTTCAATTCAACTGGATTTCGTTCTCTTCGATTTGTTTGGTTTTTATATATCTGAACAATACAACTTTTGTATATGTAATTATGGTGCAGTTAAATATTGCTATGTGAATAGCATGAAACCGCATGATGCATTTACAGTTTTTTATTTTGTGTTAATTTAACTTGATTAATTCTCCATTATACTGAGTACCGTACCTAAGATTGTAATGTGTTGATTTTCGGGATTTAAATTGATGTTGGATGAATTCTCTACTTTCTTCCCTCTCACCTTCTGCTGGCATCGGACGCCCTTCCCGGCAGAGACAGCTTCAAGTACAACTTCTTCGCACCTGGCCAATCTCATCCTCCTCACCAGGGTAGCTCGTAGTCTGTGTCGGTCTATGTACGTTTCCCGGACTCATTGTGGCGTGTGAGCGCGTCCCTGCTTAACGGGTTTGAGGGAATTCCGATGTGTTGTTGTAGACGTTCTTATGATAAGAAATAAGAGGTCATCTTCGTCGAAATATTAGTTTTATTAAGATAGCCGGCTTTCGACGGCTTTGCCGACATCGTCAGTCTCGCTGCTTTTGGCAAAAGTCGGTAGACTGTGTAGGCACACGCGTGGTCTGGTGCGCTGGTCAGTCCGTAGGCTCATTGCGTTGCACACAGTCTGTCTTTCAAATAATTTACCGAGTTAGGGATGGAAACTATTCTGAGGATTAGGATTGAAGCGCAATATTGTGTATTGAAAACGCAAACCGTGCACTGCGATCGAGTAATTGCCTTGGTGAAAGGCGGGCTGGGACGCAATCTTTCAAGCTTCTGTGCCATCACCGATAATTTAGAAATGTTGATTTTGCGTTTTTAAATGTTTGTTCTTGCAAGTAATATTGTTGTAATACTATTAATACTAGTAATTTTATGTTTCTTCATTAAATTTAATGTTACTGCTTCTTTTATTTCAGAAAGGGAAATGACCATCCATCAAAAAGTGTAAAATTGTCACTAAAATCCAAACTGAAGTGTTTTCATAGACATTCATTTAATGAAACGGGTGTGAGCTGGAGAGACGTCTAAGATCGTGATTCTCCAATGAGAGCGTGGGCTTCCGCGGCCGGAATTAGAACTTACTTGGCTATCCGGGAGACGCCGCGTCCAGGGCACAGGTGCCGACGTTGTGATTCTCTAAGATGACGAGCATGAGCGACCGATCGCTTAGAGAATTCGTCGAAACTTGGGTCATAATCATTAAGATGATTACACAAAAAGCTTACCCATGAAATATTGTTGCCACAGTTCATTCAATGATTAGAATTTATTTGTTCACAGGTAATTTACATGTAAGGTTACACGCTTACTGGAAAAATTTCCAACTGAAATGCATTGAAAAATCTAGCAAGGGCGGACGTGTCGAGAACTCATGATACTTCAGTACGATCAGGTACTTTGTATTAAAAATTTACTATTAAACCATTAAATTGACAGAATTCTTTCAATAAATTGTTTGTATGCGAGCTGGAATTACTAACCCAACCCAGATGCATTGAAACGTCTTGGCGTATATGATTGTGTAGGTTCTGTGGTGGCAGCGGAGATTTTGTGGTACTCCATGATAAGCTATCTGGGGTTAATGAGGTATCTACCACAATAATATTGTGGTAATGCTATTGTGGTAGATACCTCATTGACCCCAGAATGTTTAGGTAATTCTTAGTGTGGTACTTTGTTATATTTTTGACACTGTTATTGAATTTTGTCATTACAATACAGTCAATAAGTTGTTTTTACAGATACCTTAGATTTCGAACAATCTGAGTTACCTATCAAATTATTATTGGTACGTATGTCGATTTTCAAACTAAATTTTTAAAGAAAATATATATTGCTTTTACTATTCAAAGTTTAAATAATATGGATAGCCACATCATTTTATATTATTTAAAGTTTTGCTTTTACAACTTTAAGGTTTTGGTTTATAATAATTTGGTTTCTTTTTCAGGATATACCATGCAACGGATATTGTTTTTGATAATTCGGTTGTAAATTGTTTAGGGCTTTTCTGGCAGCATATATTTACGCGGCGTGTAAAATGCAGTTACAAAATGGTTCTAATAGATTTTTAAGTTTTTCCAAGCCGATTGTGTCGTGCGATGTCATTACAACTCCACTGAAATGTATATGTATGGTTGCACTTCAGAGAAAGTAAGTGTTGCGACGTATGCCGTTTTTGCAATTTAATTACAATAAGTACTGCCCGGATTTTGACAATTCTTTTCTTTCAAAAAAACTTCGTCCTTGTTATTAACAAATTTAACAAAAAATTGAAATGTACCCTAACAATTTGATAAAATTGTTAGGGTACATTTAACATAAACAGACGAGGAACATATTGTATTGGTTTAGATTAGTCATTTTCTAAATTTACAGCAAAAGTTTATATCACCGGTTTTAAAAATATTTCACTTCGACGAGTGCCAATTGTATTTTATATGTTTTAACTCAAGATTGATCTCGAGAACTGCTTCGTTTGGAGATATATCACTAATATCAAATATACTTGAAGAAATATCTATAAATCCAGAGACGCAAGGCGAAGAGTGCAATAATGTATAGTTCCGGACAGACGTACGTGCAGGCACACACGAACGGACGTGCGGACACGGGCGTACATGCCAATCGGAGCAACGTAAGGCGGGACTGACCGACGAACGGATGGACGGACACAAGCACAGACCGGCGTACAGTGACAGGAATATGGAAACTGACGAATGGATGTAGACGGATTGATGGACGGATACAAGTACACACACACAGACCATTTTAAAGTTAAGAGCTAGGATGAGTTCCGTTCACTCGTGCTCTGATGGCAGAAATTTCCATCTGTGCTTGCACCTGGGACTCGTTCTGCAATTCATTTTGCAATGAATGTCTTAATGGTTGGCGGAGAACGTTCAAGAATTTTCTGTTGAGCGTGCATCAGGTGAGGAGCATGTTTATTTATTTATTTATTTATTTGTTTATTTATTTATTTTATTTTATAGAATATGTTGTTTCATTATTTTTGAGACAAATTTTATTTTGTTTCATATCGGTGACAACAAAGCAAATAATGATTTTAAGTGTTCCTGTGATATTTTCTTGTAACTTTTTTCGTGGAAGATCTGCGCACTGTGGGAATTACCTTAGAGGAGGTATAAAATTACAAAATAAAATTAAAAGAACTGGAATTATTTCGATATAATTCAATTAATAATTGCTCATTATTTTTGAGACGTGGTGTTTTATTCAATTTGTGTTGCTGTGTCTGTAGTTGATAGCAATTTTATCCAAGTGTATTCCATTTCGTACAGTACTGGAAACATAAATTGATCGCGGCCGTCTGCGGCTAAGTTCAGCTTTTGCACGGCTTGGACAGCCCTTGTCATGACGAAACGTCGCAGGCGGAGCCTCACAAACCATCGTAGCCAATCTCAACGCAGGGGGGAGTGCCCTAACAAAATTACGTCGTACAAAATGGCGGGCGCCGCCAGTTCAGATGTGGAAGTATTTTCAAATGAAAAATACATGAAAGAAACACTTTAATGAACATGAAAGTAAATTCATTGAAATATATATGAACTCATAGCACTTAACCACTGTTAACACAATTCTTTTTGAAGAAATTACATTGATATCAGATAAAATAACACTAATTTTAAAACAATTACGTTCTTATACACATTTAAATTCCAATATTCTTGTCCAAACACAATTTATGAACTTTATTAAATGACCAGTTTACTATAGAATTTTGCGATAAGAAAAACCATTATAATTGCATATTTTCAATTGTTCATATGTATATTACATTTGCAAAAATGCAAAATACTGTCTTTCTCGAATCGTTAGGACTTCTAGGGAACCATTTCAATAAAAGAAAGTAAAATTCAAAGACCACCTGTATATTTATCATTAAAGTAACAATTAAACTAGGTATTAAGCAATTAATTTGCATCTCATGTCAAAATTGTTATTTTGCTATCATCAAATCATGGACAATTTGGGGACACTCCCCGGCAGGAATAGCGCACATTTCGGAATTGTTTATAAAATTGTTAATTGTTGCAAAATTGTTAATTCGCAGTTTTTGGTTCTGGAACATCAGAAAACCCTTCCCACTTTAGAATTGCAAAATTTGGAAATTGTTTATAAATTTTTAAATTTTACAAAAAAACGTATTGCTTTTTTAAAATTGCCTTTAAACGAGATGTAAAATTCCGCAATCCGATTAGCGCTTCCTTTCGTTTTCGAGATACGTAAGTGTTTATAAGAAATTAGCATGTCATGGCAACTACTTTTTTGGCAGTTCCCACGTGAAGTTTTTCTATAAGCCGTTTTGCAACGGCTCGCTTAGTTTCTCCGGCAAATACATTTGAAGTTCCTAACGGGGTGGAGGGGACAAGCGTCCACAACGCTTGCATTAATTGCCACGAAAATTATTGCTGGTTAGATATTCCTGGTTTTCCGCTCCCTAATTTTTCATTTTATTCTAAATACTTTAAGTTCCATTTGTTTAACAATTACAGCATAAATTTTAAAATACTACTCGAGTCGGCTACCGAACAATCTTCAACTTGGGAGCAAGAAAGAGTCATCAATTGGCTTCAAGAAATACCTCCCGGTGAAAATTGCGTCCTTCCTCCACACGTTTCAAGGCGAAATAGGCTGAGCTTGTAAGCGTAAATCGTTACACTCTCTTTCCCTCGACAAAGCCTTTATCCACCTTCTTAGGAAGCCAATTCTTTACATATAAAATTGTGGAAAATTTTTCAAATTAAATATACAAGAAAACAATAATTTTGCATTAATTGTCTTGACGTATAAATATAGACATTAAAGCTTCCGGCTCCTCAGTATTCACACGTTCCAAATACGAAATACATTGTTATAACATTCACAATTTCATTCTAACCAGTAAGTCTGCTGCCTTTAGAAGCATATAGCATCATCATGGAATATGCGAAAATGTAATAATACTATTATAATATTGTATTGGCATATGTTTATTTATGGACATTTGTAATTGAAGGAATGTGAACTTACGTATGCAGTTAAGTAAATTTCAATGAAGGTACAAAGTTTACAAATAAACATGTTTTTAAAATTCAATTATTCCAAGTTCAGAACAATTCATAGACGCATTCTTTTCCATTCGACACTAACACGCCAATGATTTTTGACACTACCCTCTGAATCGAAGTGGATTGTTTGAGGTCATCGCTTATCGCGTCAAAATCATGGAAGTTTACACGTCTTCGAAATACGTATACGCCGAGGTCATCTTCATGAAACACAGAAAATCTCATATGAAAGAATCAGTCGTCATTTCAACAATGAAGCTACTACGATATAATAATCATAATATCCTCAATTTCGTTTACTTATTGTGTTCTTTCGAGCGTGCTCCGTGTCTCTGAGTAGCAAACATTAACATAATCGTTAAAATTAAAAGTAACTATTTAGGATGAAAATTTAGGATGAAGAAGTTCACATATCTTTATAATTGTTTGTAGAAGGTCATATCAGGTTAGTATTATTGTCAATAAAAATGTAGTTTTATTTAATTTGAAATAATTGCTTGGATATTTTGGGGTTTAATTAAGAAAATATAGCTACCCGAAGTTGACGCTATGAAAAGTAAACATTTCGAGGTTTCCACTACGAGACGTATTTAGTCATCCCTATTCATTCGCTTAGTATACAGCAATCGCTTTCATTTATCATCGATCAAGTTACATAGGGTTTCTAATGTTTATATGATACCGGGTGTCCCACCAAATATGAACCACCCCCATAACTTCTAAACAGTTCAGGGTATCGAGTTGCAGTTTTCGCTGAACAATGCAAAATCTGGGGCAGGTAACATGCTGGTAGAGGAATTCTCTATAATAGTTTTAGTTTTCGAGAAATTTAATCATCTTTAATTTTTTTAAATTGAACAATATATTTTTTAATCGGCAATGGATAGATCATGAACATTGGAATAAAATGATGTTTCATATGTTAGAATTTTAAGAGTAATTTGAGTATAAAATTAGATTTTTTGGCATCAGATTTTCAAGTAAACGGGTAGCCTTTGCAACAGTTGCCGTTTTGGAAAGGTGGCCTTCGCGACGTTGATACCTTCGCGACGTTGATACTGTTTTGTGAAGAGAGGAGTGTGAGAGGGATAGCCGTGTAGGATGAAGGTGTAATTGCAGCAATTCATGATCTTGACATGTAAAACATATGAACAAACATCAATTTTAACGATCTGAATTATAATTTTTTCCCAGTTGTTCATCTGAGTTGAACTTTTCTTCTTCTGAAATTCCAAATCAACGATAATCGAAAAGAACGAAATAAAAAAATATTGTAGCGAAAATAATAATAATAATAATAATAATAATAATAAAGGTCATTTCTAAATTTACAAAAATCTAACTCAGTGCAGAAACAAGCCATCATTTTAATATATGGGAAGCGAATGATTTCTTAAAGATTTTCATTGTAATATCTTGATTAATTCATCAAATAATAGATAGGTAGATATTTTCTCTTATTATTCACGGTAACTAAACTTCCTATTTAAACACGTACTACCAGAAGAACAAAGTAATAAAAAACTTGAAATACTCTTGACAGTTCTATCAGTGTAAATTTACCAAACTTTAAAAAATGCATATCTGCATTCGCTACTGCACATATTGATTAGAGTTTCTCATTTCATAGCGCCAAGTGCTGCCTCAAACATGAAAATGCAGAAGACGGAAGTGTACCGTCTTCTTTTCCATTCAAGAACAGCAGTCGTTTGGTTGCAAAGTGGACGAATGATCATTTTAATTAAAAATGACATTTACCAACGAAGAGACGGTGGTTGGCTTCTTGTTCAGTTTGAAAAGGGTATTTATTATTATTAACATCTTTACGCTACCATTTTTTATATCGTTCTTTGGAACGATCAATGTTTTTAAATTTTAGTAGAAGGCAAGTTAAATCCAAATAAATAAAGGGAAATAATTTCCCATTCTGATTGTTAAAATTGGTATGCCTTAGTGTGATGTCTGTGCCATCACCAAGAATTGCTGTAGTTATGCCTCTTATCCCCGTCTGCCACCCCTCTCAGTCAAGACGCAACAGTCTAGACGCCGTGATGGCCACTTTCCCCAAAACCGAGAGTTGTAAGGGCTGCTACACGGTTACCCGTTTAATTCAAAATCACATGTCAGAAAGCCTAATTTTATACTCAAGTTACTACCAAAATATTAGCATATGATACTTCATTTTAATCCTCTTTTCATGGTCTATCCATTGCTGGTGATAAAAATATATAGTTCTATTTAAAAAATCGAAGATGATTAAATTTCTCGAAAATTAAAAATACAGACAATTTCTCTACGGCTTGTTACTTGCCCCATGATTCCGCATTGTTTAGCAAAACCTGCATTTCGCAAAACCACATTTCGTTATCATGAACGGTTTAGAAGTTGTGGGGGTGGTCCGTAGTTGGTGGGACCCCCTGTTAATGTAATAACATTACAACTGCATTCTGACGGGCAGGAATTCGGGCTCTGTAATTGGTGTTCTTTTTTGCGTGTAACCTACTCCGTGGTGTGTGAAAGTGTATTTATTTATATATTTATTTTTACTTTCTCGTAAACATTCCGAGTAACAAAAGTAATATTTAGAGAGGTATGTATGTAACGTTGCAGTAAATATATGTCGAGATTTTAATGGACATACACCTTTTGGGGTCTTAAGTTACCAAGAGAGTGTTGTTATTATTTCAAAACGTCCGTCTCCGTCCATGTGTCCGCTGGTCTGTCTGTCTGTTTCTCTGTGAACACTAGTGTGTAAACTATTCGTAGAATGTTTGTCAAAATTAATTTTCCATTAAAGATCTGGCCCGAATCGAGGCCCTGCGATTTTGAAAATAATTCTTTAAATTTTGGGGTTAATTTAGTTGAAGCCCTTGAAGTTGAAGCATTTTCAAACTTTTCTTCCAAACGGCTCCAAAGTTTTTCGCCCTACATATGTAACCACAGTCGAACATCCGCCAACATCGGAACTCGAGCTCTAGAACCTCGCGGTCAGTAACGTTACAGGGAAAACTGTAACGATGCCACTGAGCTATAGCAACCTTTGCAACATGTACTTAAAAACGTAGTAAGTCTTATTTCCATTACAAAGTTTTAATTTTTCAATATTACAAATATTCAATTGTTTCATATTATTCGTGCGCATAGTAAATTTAATTTAAAGCTTCCTGCTTCAATCGTGTGTAACAAATCGGACTAATTGTATATTTGAAAAAATGATTACAATACAATTAATCAATTATTCCAATTAATACAATGAAGATCTATTGTGTGACAAAATGATATTCCTCTAAAACTGAAAAATATACCGAAACGAATGTTTTCTATTCTGGCAGTTTTCTGTGTACTATTCATTACTTCTGTGAATGTTGTCTGAAGAGTACACTGCGTTAGACGAAAGATAATTATACATATTTCTTTCTTAATGTAATCTGCTCTTCAATATTAGTCTTTCAAATCAACTCATGTGCACGTTTCTTAAAATATGAGTGTTTTTCGCAAAAATTTGAGTTAAATGGTGACAATATATATGTTTTCGAACACCATCAATACACATGCTGGAGATTTATTTCCAAGTGCAATCGTTTTAAATACTAAATTTTAAAATACGTTTTATTTAGAATTTTGTCTGTAAAAACAGTAGCTTTTGCGATTTTTCGAAAGAATTTTCTGGCATCAAGAACATTGTAATATTCAAACACTACATAAGTGACCTGCCCACGGACAATATCGTAGCGTATTTGGTTGGATGGCTTCTTCTTGTGCTGAAGATCTCGGGTTCAAATCCTAGCCTGCACTACTTATTTTTTATTCTGTACATTAGATTATGTATCTGACAAATGACTTTGAAATCAATTGTAGACGTGGATTTTTATATATCGTTTTGCTTTTCAATAATTGTATATTTTTTTGTCTCTCAGCCGTGTCTCTGTTGTTTCCTTCAGGTTTATTAGAAGAATGAAGTGTTAGTAGTATAAAAGTTGTAATATATTATGTAACCGTTATCAATAAAACAAGAAAATAAGACCGGTTTTTTATTGTTTGTATTGGTAGTCACATGAATAGAAAGTGAATAACTGCGTCAATGGTAGGTGCTTTTTTCAATTAAATAGTTTTGAGAATCAACTAATTACCAGCTGCACTGAAACCCTTATTTTCCGAAAGAAAGCTGTAACGGCTATTGAAGCCAGCAGTGTAATTTTTGTTATCCTAGCTGGGAAGCGATAACCGAGCAAGTGGCAACAGCTCAGGATTTGGCAACAGGGCATTGGACACAGGAGGCCTGTGGCCGCCGCTTGGCCCTTTAACACAAGGATGGTTTCTTCATTGTAGGGAAGAAAGTGAGAGGGAATTATGTGAGCTTATTGCACTCGTCGGTCACAAATCATGTGCGGCCGCGCCATGTGTCTGCCTGAATTACATTTGCAAACACGTTAGGAACGTATGTTAGCACGGTGTTTAAAAAATCTGTTCCTCAATGCTTCTGTGCGAAATTGGTTGTATTTTGATCTGTACGAGAATTCGTAAACGTGTTTTAAATTTAAAATTTCACAAAACAATATGAATATCGTCATCCATTTTTAACATGAATAAAGTAATATATTTACCCAACAGAAAATTGAATTATGAAGACAGAATATTAACAAAAGAAGTGGAATCCCTTAGACCAGACCTGTGCATCAATCAAATGTCCAGTAATGAAAATAGGTCGGACATTTAAGCGGTAAATATTCTTATATTTGGTGCCCTCCCTGGTTACAAATCTGGTCACCCTAGAGGCGCCACTGGATCATAGCTACCTTAAAACACTAAGAAAGCAAATTCATTCACTTCTTAAATTCCCTAACATTCACTGATCACATATGACCCTGTAGGTCATATGTGGTCAGTTATGGGATTGAAAATAGAAAATACAGTTTGTCTAATAAAAAAATATTTAACATGAGAGGTCTGAGAGACCAAAGTTTAATTGACCCTGCGACTACGGCAACGTTACTGAAATCTATGTTGCAAAGACTAGACACAATAATCAAAGCAAATGGAATTCATACCCAGTATTATATAACGTAATATATTTTGTTCAACAGGTGTGTACGAAGACTTTTTAAGCTTACAAAAACGGCCATTTTATTTTGTTTCCAAATATCAGAGAGTTGCTAACATTTTGAACTTTTTTAATATAAGGGAATGAGAAGAGTATTCTTAATTTCTAAACTTGATATCTTTATTCTTTCTGACATATCGTTCGTATTAGATTCGTAGAAGTTTCTGCTAGAGTTTTCTAGTTGTTCGCAAGGCCGTCCTTTGGTCTAAGCAACTGCCATGAATCCAAACTTCAGACGGGGACATAGATGATTGAAATAAAATACAATAGGATCCCCAATAAATTTGTATTACACTCTTAAAGCCCATAAATATGTAAAGGCATTTTTTTTATTTTTACTGTTTAAATAGCTTCTTAAATATCGCAGGATTATTGATAAAAGTGATCAATTCCAAAAATTTGTGGTTTTGGATAAAAGGCATTTACAGGTATCTAAACCTTCCAAAAATCAGTGTACTGTTTTCGATTTTCATAGTATTTATTGTAATGCTACATCTTCTATATTATTATCGTTTTAACATTAGTTTAATTTTTTGTTATTCAATTGGTCAATTTTCGCAAAAAATTTGCAATTTTTTCAGTTGTGAGAAGACGCTAGAAAAATTCAAACTTTTGCAATTTTTGAAAATCCTGTTAACCGTGAAAATAGAACCTATGCCACTTTTATAAGTGTATTTTGCTCTGTTATTACAATAAATTTAAAGAAAAAATTTTGAACAAAACTTTTGAGAAAATTTCGAGAATGTCCGTGGGGCTTGATCTAAAAACCACCAAGTTTTAAAGAATGGTTTTCAAAATTTCAAAGCTTCAACTACAGATAGATAGATGTTTCTTCAACTTGAAAAAAATCCTACGCATGGTTTAAGCGCTAGTAGTGTTCACAGACGGACAGACGGCGGGCGTTTCGCTTGCAATTGAGTCTTCGGTATCAAGGACCAACAAAATAGGAATTCTGGCTACATCACATATTAAAGGACTTTTTTCTCTTAATTAAGCAACTGCATTTATCCACTTTTTCGTTATCAGGATCCGGCAATGATTTTTTTCTGCCGAAAATCCACCGTTTTTTCGCGCAGCATTACATAACTTTGTCTACATTACGTATATTACTCCGTATATACGTAGGTATGCAAGAAAGTAAAAATGATATTTCATTAAAATCTGTCTCCTATTTATAATATACTCGTATAACTGTGTTCAGCATGCTCTTAATAATTCACTTCACCACAATAACAGCATCAGTTGAACCCATACTGCAGTTAAGTGAATCATTTTTTCGTCTACGTTTCTGCATCCCACGAAATTTGCTAAAACTTGAAAATTAATAATTTGTATTACAGTTTCTTATATTAACTTCATATTATTATATAATAAGTTTGGCTAACTTAAGATGAACAAATGCAAAAAAATAAATAAAAAGTATATCTGGCTCAGTTAACCAAACAGTCCTGTATATCAATACAAGTAACTGGAGTTATTTTCTGACGTTAACTATCCACTCCACACAATTTTGCGTAGTGTAACGATTATGGACAATGTACTGAAATTACATATTATAATGTTCTAACCGAAGTGCTAGCAGTACGTTTTTTCGAAATTTTGATTAATAAAAACTAATGGCGGCATGCATGGTAATATACTATTTTTTTCGATATTACAATTGTTTGGTGATGGAAACACCAGAATAACGTTCGTAAAAAACTATTAATTTTAACTTACTTTCATTGAACGAAATAACTTCTTTACCGTGCGATAAGTTAGAGCCCTGATGAGTCCCAACGAAAAAAGTACGTCTTAATCCATTTATCGAGTAGTTAATGCTAGTATTTTGTGCGAGTAGTTTGTTGTTTATGCTAGTAGTTTATGTGAGTAGTTTATGCTAACAAATGAAGCTGAATAATAATGTTATCTTCTAAAATATTTTGATGTTTCGATAGCAGGAAAGTCGTCAAATGATGACATTAAGCGACAGTGTTGCGTAATATTCATTTTCCCACTTCCCAGGCAATATTCTGCGTCCGTTTATTTTCTGACTCCCAATTTACAATTAGAGATAGCGTACCTCCCCATCTCCGTTCTGATAGACTGAAACATTTTCTTGAGAAACTTCAATAAAATATTTCAATAGTCTTTAATTTTTTAAACTTAATTTAAATTACTTAATTAATTTAAGTTCATTCACAATTAACTTTGTAATTGCAGAATTACATGAATTCAAACGGATTGGTAAGGTTGTATTAGTATTTTTTGATATTTTGCGATGAAATAAAAAAAATAGTTCACGCATTGGT
>BLKR01007171.1:0-42615 GCA_011170035.1 Teleogryllus occipitalis | reverse complement strand
GACAAGCTCTAAGCTCCCGACCGGTCTCCCGGAATATGTGGAAGTGTAGTGCATGTTAGTGTAAGTGTGTGTGTAAGGGGAGAGGATAGGACAAGGAAGAGGAAGGACAGATCGCGCGCGGTCCGTGGCCCGTTTGGTAGGGTACTGCTCCGGCATTCGCCTGGAGTTGATCGGAGAAACCACGGAAAACTACCGATCAGAGCAGCCGGCCGCTAGAATTCTCCTCCAGACAGCGACTGAATTCGACCTAGCTCAAATGCTAGTATCGAAATTCCTGCCGCCGTCAGGACTCGAACCTAGGACCTCCCGTTCAGAGGCGCTGCAGTGACATCAGTTGATGCACTGAGCTACCGCTCCCGGTTGTAGATAATAAATATCCAGTGAAACACAAAGAAATGTTGGGAATTATGAAAACGTAGTACTAGGAAGCGGGTGTCTACTATTTCCCCTTTTTTGGCCGTTACTTCAGGACCTAGCTAAGTGAAATTTCTTGACATTTTGTTGGAATTGCATGCTATATAGATTAATATGTTAGTGCATATTAGAGCATATTAGACCCACTTTTCCTTTAGGGGCATATTAGTTTAATTATGGGCCTATATTTTGCATATTTCGTTAAAGTTGAGAGTTATCTTTAAAACGTTTTATCTTTTCATTGAATTTGTTTATTTGTGAGCGTTGATTGGTTAGAAAGAGCTTTTCATGGTTTGCGTTTTTTTCTTTTCTATAATTGCTAAAATGCTTGTGTAAATGTAGGATATTTCTTGATATATTTTTTAAATCTGATACAAGAAATGAAATAAGACATACTAAGGTGAATATTTACGTCAATTATTTGTTCCGCGAAGTAAGGTACATGTTTGCACAAAAATATAACTTTTCATTCCGAGAATGCTTTTCCTGAATTTTATCAAGAAAGGTTTTTACGGCAATGTTATATTGTTAATTTTTATTGCATATTAAAGTGCATATTTAAGAATTTGTGGGGCATAAAAATCCTCTCTTTAATAATAACATATAAACATAAGAAGAAAAAGAACAAGAAGAACAAGAAGAAAAAGAATACGTGAAGGTGAAATTTTTTTTGTAGACATCTTTATGATTGGATTTATGATTTTTATGATTCTTTATGATTCGATCTTTTCGATTCTCGAAATAGATTTTTATACCCTTTGTACTTTTAAGTATTCCACCGGTATGTAGTACCTGCGTATGGTTCTAGAATGCTAGGAATCCTCTCTTTCAACCTTTTCCTGTAAATGCATATATGCATCGCCTTCCGTACATTTAATGCAGTGGGTATTATTAGGCCTTATTATAACTTCCGAAGTGAGGTGAAGGTAAGGTGACAAATGTCATGCGTCAACCGGGCATTTTTTACCAAAATTTAATGTCAATAAAGCCAGTAAATATAAGGACTCATTTGGAAATGGTGCTGGGTGAGCCTTAAAGCCGCTCTCAAAATAATAGTATCATAAATAAAATATTTTGAAAAACGTATTTTAAATGTAGATGTGATTTAAAAGGAGGGTTTAAAAAACTCAAACAAATCACATCAATCTAGTTTGTAATGTTCTATATCTATTATGAAAACTTTCTTTCCATAAATCCTGAATTCATAAGAATTGTGTTAGAGTGTGGAGGTTGCAGGTTAGTGCGCGTTTGTTTATAATATTTCGTTTTCTTTCCCAAACAACTTTTCGTTAGTTCAGGTTATATCACTCGTAAACCATTCTGTTTTTGCTTCTAATGGCTTTAAATGTCTGTTTCGGAAACTTTAGACAAATACCAGCACAAAAATATCCGGATTGTTTTTGGATTACCGTTCAACGAATACTTTTTACACGTAATAGTGACTAAGTGCTTTTTCGGTTCATAAGAAAACGTCTCTTAATTGGAACGAGTAATCAGAATGGTCACAGAGAACAATGACACTTTCACGTAGTCGACTGTTTCCGCGAGGCAAGAGGCTTATTATGTAACAGCTCTGCTTGGAAAGTCCAGTGTGACCAACCCACAAGGTGAGGGTCTTTTCTTCCTTGGAGCAATCTTATCCAAAGGTGTTGCATGAATAAGAACAAATACTCCGATCTTTTTTTCTCAACTGTTGAGAATACTCCATGGAGACATTTCAAGACGATTTTTTTCCATATTTCTAAGAAGATTGACTATATTGAGAACCCGAAAATCAGTGAATGCAGAATCAGACCGCATGCAGATGAAATATCAGACCGCATTTTAAATAAAATGTATTTTTATTGTTTGTACTGGTAGATTTTTGCAACTTTATGACAGGAAATCATCATTTATATACCCATTACAATCAAAGGTAATGTATACTGCAAAAACATCGCACGTAAATTGCAGTACACCGACTCCTTCTTCCCTTTATTTATTTATATTATTTCCACAAAAAAAACTCTGTGATCGGAGTCTATCGAAACTGGACATGCCATCTACCCATCTCTGCACATGACTCAGCAGTTGATTCATTGCCGTTGAAGACAAACATACATATTCTCCACCGGGAGCGATAGCTCAGTGCATCAACTGGTTAGGGGGAACCCCACTAGTCGACGGTAGGTCAGCGCCGGATCTCGCCATCCAGCGGGGGAAGATCACCGCCATCTCCCGCGAAAAAAACAAGCACTACACTAACGGGACTAATGACCAAAGCAGTTGACGCGCCCGGAAACACGAAAAAATCAATCAATCAAACGTATTCTCCCCAATTAGATGACCAAATGTTTAACTCATTTTCCTGAGAAAATATAGATTACTGCCCTCTAATTCACTTATTGATGTTTTCAGACTCGTCAACTGCTAAGGACAAAGTCCCGTAAGTGTAATGTATATTTTTATTGCGGGAAGTGGCGGTGATATTCTCCCGCTAGATGGCGACATCCGGCACCGACCTACACGTGATGTAGGCGGGGTTTCCCCGAAAATGTATCTCTCACAAGCGGGGAACTGCCTCTGCGGATTGATTGATTGATTGATTTTTTCGTGTTTCCGAGCGCGTCAACTGCTTCGGTCATTAGTCCCGTTAGTGTAGTGCATGTTTTTTCCTCGGGAGATAGCGGTGATCTTCCCCCGCTGGATGGCCAGATCCGGCTCCGACCTACCGTCGGCTAGCGGGGTTTCCTCCACACAGCAGCAGAATTCGACCTAGCTTTTTAGCTAGAGCCGAAAACCCTACCACCGCGTCCGTCGGGATTCGAACCGTAGAACCTCCCCTTCAGAGGCACTGCAGTGCCATCAATTGGTGCCATGATTTACCTCAGAACCGGCACTACTGCACTGTAATTTCCGGGCGATTTCTCTTCGTCTCTGATTGCTAGACGACTGTGCTTAAGTGAGTAGAAACTCAGAGAATATTTCTTCGTATTGCCGACGAGAAAGTCTCATTTCTTGGTAAAAAACAAAGTAAAACGAAAACTGGGAAATTGGCAAAATTGTGGTTCATATTTGCAACACCCCTTTATCGAGCATGACCTTGCAATTGCTCTCGACCTTAGACCGGCAGAATTTTAACTCAACTCCCCGCCCGTAATTCAGAATTACAGTGCTCTCTCGGATTGCAAAAATGTGACTAATGATCTCCCGGGTCTACAAGATCGCTTCCGGCTTTGGAAATGTATCCAAAACTACAATGACACACACGCTGCGACAAAATTGAAAAAAAAATTGCAAAAAACTTCGTATGAGAACACTTACACCAACACGCACTACACATGCCGGGATAACGGTCTGGAGCTTAGTGCTTGTCCCGGCTGGGGCGGTGCATCGCTGGTGGGATATATCTGGTTGGGGAAAACCCCGCTAGCCGACGGTAGATCGGCGCCGGATCTCGCCATCCAAAGGAGCAAAACAACCGCCACCTCTCGGGGTGAAACATGCGCTACACTTACGGGACTAATGAATTAAGTCGTTGACGCACACGGAATCACTAACAATCAAACATCTTATTAGAATACAGAACCAGATGTTTATCAAACCCATCCAGAATACCCAAAACAGCTGAGTGAAAGACTACTTGAATATCATAATGAAATAGACATTGAAAAACTGTCTACCCTCCCAAGGCGTCCATATCCCATTTCTCCGTGGCAATTCTTCACTCCTTCCACTAAGCTGGAGGCAAATAATATACCTTATCCAACTACATCTCCCGGATCAATTCTTCGGCCGTTAATAGCTAATCGGCACCAATAACATAACAACCAAAACTTCTATACTAATGGTTCAATAACTAGATGGAAGATTAGGGTGTGCTACTGCCTGTAGTACATCCTGCGCCATCAAATGTTACTGATTTCCAATTTACTTTTCCATATACTCCTGTGGAGTTTGCGAAATCCTGAAATCTATTGAAATTAGTTCGCTGGATGCTGAAATATCGCATATTGCCATTTTCACTTACTCATTTTACTCATTTAAAGCCGTAGCAAATAGATACTCAACCAACCCACTGAACCAAATACTGAAGAACTTCTCTCCATTTTAGTGAAAATGGAATTCAGATTGAACAGGCATGGTCCCGACCTTAAGAGCATTGATGGTAATGGAAAATCAGAAATCAACATTTCGAAAATATAACTATTTTCATAACCATTAACCCTTTTTTTAAATATAACTATTTTCATAGATATAGTTTAATATATGTAATGGGGGGATGAAGTGAAACGATATAAACACAATTTTCTGAATCTTTTTGCATCTTTTCGTGAGATTACTACATTTTGCCATTTCCTTTTTTTCTGCTTCAGCACCTTTTTGTCTAGTCTTTCTGTGTTTTTTAACAATCAGGCAGAAAAATGTACTTTTCCACTTCTTGAACAGCTTTTCAAAATCTCATTAAATCGGAAGTCAACAAATTAAATAAATATTAAAATATATATTACGTAACCCACCAATAATTTATATCCTAACAACAATGGTCAATCTGCAGCTGTAAAGTCAAATTTCAATTTTAAGTGTTGCTGCAACAGTTTAACCCTTTCCCCCTGAATTTGAAGGGCAGTCCAGATAGGCCAATCAAGCCATTTTAATGGGTGTGCAGAAATCCACTTCTCTATGACCTGAGGAAAATGTTTACCTTTTCGATCGTGACGCAGTCAATGCTAACAGAGCACTGGCAGCGCTTGTGGATTTGGAGGGGAAAGGAGAGGGAAGTCAGGGGAAGTTGCCTGTGCCCACAGAGCACCGAGGTCACCATGCGTGCGATAGTGGGGGCGCAGTCTGAGGTGCCTGCTAAGTACGTTCTCCCACATGATCCATGGGAAAGAGTACATTATGAAACGATGATGTAATGATGGGTATTAATACACGAGTGTGATGTTATGATAAGAGCGAGGAACGAGCAAGTATACTAAACTTCACACGAATGTATCAATACCCATTACATAGAGCTTCATACGGTACTTTTTCTACGACTTTTATAAGTTAAACTTTTACATTAAATCGTTTCGTGGCAGTTGACATGTAGGATTCAGCCAAGGCCACCTAACCCTACTCCCGCATGCTTCCGCAGGTGGCTGTGGGTACCAGTCCCCCTGCAAGGGAGTACTGCGCTAGTCAAATAGGATCAAAGTGAAATTACGATCCAATTTATTTTAAATAATATTCCACGAAAAAAGTATTAATAATAAAAAAATTAAAACTGACAAGCAGAATAAAATATCAAATGCAATTTTAATGTACTCAATCGAACGAAACATTTACTAAAACGATTTTCAATGACTAAATATCAATACTTGGTTTGGAAACTTCTCTATGATTGGTCAAGAATCTGTATCACAATGATATCTGTATCGTAATGAATATCACTGTGCAACTCGTTCCAGCAAACAAATGACTGCATTATACAACGAGAGTAAAAAAAATTATTTCAGTCATTTCTGGCAATTCTTTAGCGCTTATCTACTACAGTGTTGGATAAGGTACTATGAACCACCTCTAATGGGCTCCATAAAGAAGAACAATTTGGTGCAAAATGATACTATATTCAAGGAAGTGAGTTCATATAACTGATTTAAACTTCAATATAAGTTGTTTCAACTGCCCCTTTTTGTATGTGTTTTTAGAACTTTTTTTCACCTTTTACGACCGTAATTTGCACCTCAAAATCCTTTCCCTATTAATGACAAACCTTAAAATAAACATCTGAAAGGCTATTATGTTATGGAGCTCTGTGGAGGTTGCCTATAGTGCCATCTTTCCGTCGTATAAAAAACGTATTATATCATTAATGACCTTACATTATATTATATTTGGATTAGCTGCAAAATTGCATTCCACTTCAATATTTATAGCACTAATTATCCAGGTGAAATTACATTGCATTAATTCGGAACATATCATCCAATTATAAAATCTGCATTGAATAATGAAAATGCTTGACACGGGATGAGATGTAAAATAACATTTGAAATTGCTTGCAATACCCAGGCACTTTCAGAAACGTCGCATACGACCAATTTGTTAAATTCCATTTTTCCATGATTCATGCTTCCTGAAATTGAGTTATTAATTAGTGAAATTTTTCTTTTTTGGGGCTTATTGTCATTACTGAACTAATTTCTTTCACTTTATTTAATGTTATACTTAAAGTTCTTTCTTGACTTCCATTTACTTATTTCCCGTATTTTTATAGAGTAAATTAAATGTTATCAATATTTCATAAATATTTTTCTTTGAGAAGGACAATTTGTAATAATAATTATTAGTATTCAAAAACAGTAATTATATAATTGCTTACATTTTTCTGACAATTCAGTTTCTATTGAGATTCTGTTTTCCTTGGCAAAAAATATTGTATCTTATTATATTCAACACATAGATACAACAATTCAATATGTAGAAATGTATGGTAACGAAAGTAAAATATTTAGGTACTACGTAGACAACAGAAGTCGCAATATTCGTACCTTTGTCACCATCTACAAATCTCTGAGATACAACAAAGTAGATGAGCTTTCCTTGATTAAAAATAAAATGGGAATAAATTCATTGGCGGTACCAGATATATTTTTTAGTACTCCATAAAACGAATTAAGAAATAACTAGCGTACCCGTACGAGAACTCTCGCATGTACCCACCTTCTTACCTATTTTTCAATTTACATATTATAACTTTAATATATCTTTTTATTCAAGACCCTCTTATTCTCTGAAACACATTCTATACGTCTCCTTGTAATTGATAACAATACAACACATTCTTGTCAATGCAAACTATTCTTATTTAACTTTATTACCGAGGAGAGAGGAACAGCCGCGTAGCTAAATCGCGTAGAATATCAAATAATTAGTTTAATTTCACACAGTTTACAGTTTACACACGCTCTGAACAGGTGGGTTAATATCGAGAAGCGCCGAAGCAGCAAAAATATAATAGAATATTCCGGAAGGTCTGATCCTAGAGATTACGGTTTGAGGGACGTTTCTTTGAAGCCTTAGCTTGAAAAGCTTAGTTTTTAACCCCTCAGGCGTGTAAGACAGCATATGCCGTCCTTCACGGGGTCACTCTCCAGCGTGTACAACGGCATATGACGTTCATGCTTTTGAATGCGTCGCCAGAGTCACTCGATATACGAGTATTTCGCGAAGTGATCGCTAGCTAGCTGTTCAATCTTAGCTTCTTGTATTCCCATTTTCACATTTTTCACATCAGCTGTTGATTTTTTATGAATGATAATGGGCTTGCTGACGTAGAATTTTCTGTGGCAGTACTACAATGGCGGGATTGACAAAATATATTATCGAGACGTAAATCCAGGTACTAAAACCAGAAGTTTGTCTAAGGAAGTGAATAGTGTGCTATAACAACAATAAGAAAAAAACATCATATTGTTGCAAAATATACCATGGAAACCTACCTTTTTGTATTATTCTTTGTTCGAAGTACATTGCTCTCGGAAAGATACGGTTTGTTTTTTAGGTTAAAGTGCATTTTATTTGTGATCATATTCAATAAACTAAATGAAAGAACATACTTTCCTATGGATATCCTAAGTTTCCAGACATTTTCCTTTAATAGTTTATTAGATATACCATTTTAGTCTAGACGAAAACGGAATTGTAACTTAGGCAAATTTAAAAGTCACGCTACAGCAGCTGACGGTGCGCAGCGAAAATCTCGCCTGAAGGGTTAAGGCCCCAAAACGCTTAGTTTAGGAGTTATTTAATGATATAGATTAAAAAATACGGCAGAGTGTTGCTGGTTGCTTTTGAAATGAATACTTAGATGCTGTTTTTCTCTCAACAAATCCTTCATATTATTAAAGTCAATGTGTAATTCGTCACGTAGCTGTGACATTCTCTGTTTTTAGAGACTTCGTTTATAAAGATTGTTTGCGTGTGAGACCCGCAAAGGGTTGGTATACTACTGACAAAATATAGGAGACGATTATACCTCAAAAATAAATTGTTAACATGTTTAAACAGTTATTGTTGTGGTTTGATTTTTTCTTAATATTAAAAATGAGAAAATCTGAAGTTGTTGTATTAAACATTCTCTTAATGGTGTGTTATTGCGATTAATAATTTAAGGTTATAATGAAATCCCTTTCGTCAAGATTTCTACTGAAGAAAAAATATTTTAAAGAACTTATTGTTGATATTTCGACGAATTAGTATGAATAAGAAAGAGAAACAGAAGAAAAGATTCTTTCTTTTGAATATGGACAGTCTCCATGTGGTGTGAGACTGCAAAGATGTGATATCTCTCTCTTAAGAAGAACTTCTCTTTTCATTCACTCGAACAGAAAACCTACAAAAAAGATTCTCGGAATCTAACTCTCTGAATGCCCTGTCAAAAGTCACAGACAAGCCATTTATTTACATACGCCTATGTATTCACCTAAAAGTTGTCTAAACATAAAACATTAAATACAATAATCATACTTAATATCAGGAGAGCTTTGGAAATTGATAAATTCCCGACTCGCAAAGCGAGTGGGGGATATCTGAGAATTTCCAAATCACGAGTGGTATTTAATAGGACTATTTCACGAGTGAAATTATGTCCAACAGAGTTCCAAAATGCCCCAATTATTGATAATAAGTAAAAGCTATGCTAAAAGCAAAGAGGTTATGTTATGGTACATATGCAGTTTATTGAACATCGACATAGCGATCGATCACATACCGATTCCTAAGATCGATGAATCACAGTTTATGATTGGCTAGTAGGGAAATGCAGTAAGAAAAATCGGATAGAAAAAAATGATAAACATTTTGAGATACACCTCCCAGATTGGGGTATTTTGAATATATAGTTAAACACTGTTAGTTTTGATTTCAGGAGTGGAACAGTCATTATAAACCAACTAAGAGTATTCAATTCCGATAATGTTTATTGTAAAAATTTCCTCAACATGAAGGGTTTCTTTACCACTTTTGAAATTGCACACGCTTTTTCGTGGAAATTATGCAACAACCTTGACGTGACATTTCATACGTCCTTCAACTTTAGTTTCCAACGCTCGAGTACACGAATAAAATGAGTCGCAAGCCAGTGAAACCGAAGGGCGAAAAGTGAGGTCTCGCTTTCTCAAGCTTTCGCAGGATGGCGTGAAGGCCCGCCTCCATTGCCGAGGTGCTGAAATAAAGGTCGTTATCCTCAGGAAAGTCCCAACCCTCGCGTTGTCGGACACTCGGATTTTTGTGAGTTTACCAGCCAATAGTGGATAAAAGAAAGCGCGAACAGTCAAGTTTTTAAGAGCATTTGAAAATAAGAAGGCGAGTTATGAACGAAGATATACAGTTTCGTACGGACATCATCGGTCGTTTCCTACCGCACGGACTCTTCTAATACACCTTACCGTCATACGATCTCTTGTTACAAGCCCAGTCTGGTACAATCCTGCTCCTACCCACAATAATTATTTCTTACTTAATATTAAAAATGTAGGAAGTTGTAATATTAAACATTCTCTTAATGCTGTGTCAGTGTTGTTAAATTATAAACCTAAGGTTACAGTGAAATACCTTTCGTCGAGATTGCAACTGAAGAAAAAAATATTTTAAATAACTTAGTACTGATAATGATAATGATAATTCGCCAATTAGTACGAATAAGGAAACAGTGAAAAAAAGAAAAGAGTCATTCTTTTGTAAGTGGACAGTGTCCATACCCATACTTGCAAACTCCAAATATTCCAAAATACTAAGAATTAAACCGTGGTATTAGACTTGTCTGACTATTGTGTTATCCATTTTTCTGTTCTTTAATTAACCACTGGAAGTGCCAAAGCGCTGAACGATGTGAAATCAAGTTCTCAATAAATATGTTTATTTTTACTAATACATTATTGCTTACATAGCATCCTAGGCTTTTACGGCCGGAGTCAATATGAGTGAAAGTTTCCGGGCTGGTAGGCCGTGGTCCAGATGGCAGTGAAGAGCCAAACGTTTCGTCCACGTCTGCGGTGGACATCATCAGTGGCGGCAGCGTCGTCGGGGTAGTCTCCGGGTCGGCGGCTGGCTAGCGACTGACTTCAGTTGCTAACCAACCGCCGAACCCAGCCTCTGAAAATGTCCACCGCAGACGTGGACGAAACGTTTGGCTCTTCAATGCGAACTGGACCACGGCCTACCAGCCCGGAAACTTTCACTCATACATTATTGCTTTTTATTGACTTCCATACGGAGTTCGATATACGTTACCAAACATTCTGGAATCGAGACGATCGTGGTTACAGGGCCAACATGAAAACAGTTGAATGATGCTACATGTTCGCTTATGAAGAGAATTATGAGAATGAAATATTAAAAGCCAAACCGAGTCAAGTTAACCACTAATTAAAGAATAAATAAGTAAATTTGAATCAATAAAATTAGGTACAACGTAAAATATTATACCAGTTGTCTCACCAACTGTGGATCACCCTTGTATCTTCTAAACGGTTCACCATATCGAAATGCAGTTTTCGCCTTGCAATGCGGAAACATGGGGTAAATAATATGCCGTTAAGATATTACTCGTAAAGAGTTTGGTTTCTGAGAAAAAATTAATTATCTTTGATTTTTTAATGGAACTATATTTTTCCTCACTAACAATGGGTAGATCAAAGAGGAATACAACGATGTATCATTTGTCAATGCTTTGACAGTTGTTTGATACTTTCTGACGTGTGATGAATAATCCTTTCTGACATGTGATTTTAAATTAAACGGACAAAGTTTGCTTCAGTAGCCCTTTCAACTGTCGCCTTTGGGGAAAATGGCTTTTGCTTCGCGGCCCCACCGCCCGTATCAGCCTCTGCACCGCGAAGGCCACCTCGCCCAAAGGCGACACTGGCAAGGGCTGCTGCAGGAAATATTGTCTGTTTAAATTAAAATCAAATGTCAAAACTCAAGTTTTGTACTCAAATTTTTATCCAAATATTAATACGTGATACATCATTGCATTCCTCTTTTTATGATCTATCCATTGCTGGTGAGAAGAGTACACGGTTTCAGATGAAATATAGGCTGTCTGCCAGTAGTTTCTCAAGAACTATTGACAATTTCTAATGTTTATTGAATTCTAAATTCATCACACGAAATATGTTTTTAACATCATGCCATCTATCAAGGTCAATTTTATCATGATATTTCATCCAATTCGTTGTAAATTGACATATTGTTAAAGGCCTGATGATGGAGGCACATCTCGACCTCTGAAACGTAGCTACGCTGTTTCTTGTTTCAAGATACAATTGTAAAGTAAAAATAATTTATGTTTTAATAAATGCATTTGTGACTGTCTATAAACTGAAATTATTAGAACTTTTATTAAGAACTTCTCAAAAACTAATATTACGAACAATATCTGTGCAACCTCTCACTTGCCCTACGATTCCTCATTGCTGAGCGAAAACTGCATTTCGATATCATGAACTGTGTGAACGGAAAGACGTGCCTCCGCATAAAGTTTTCTATTTTTTTCGACTTTGTAACATGGCGCGATGGAGCGTTCGCTTCAACAGCACAACATCATCACGTTTTGCGTGAAGCTTGGAAAGAACGCAATCAAAACATTCTAGATGCTTTATGAGGCCTTCAAGGGCGACTGCGTTTCAAGGTCGCAGTCCGGGAGATGGCACGAGGCGTTCAAAGAGGGCCGGGAGGGGGTCGTCGGCGATCCCCGTTTTGACGCCCAACATCGGCCAGAAAACGACCGATCGTGTGCGTAAAGTTTTGCGTTCTGACCGTCGATTGAGCATCCAGCATATTGCTGACTCCCTACACATGTCCACATTTGCGGTACATGGGATAGTGACCGAATATCTGCAAATGGGCTAGGTATGCGCGAAGCTTGTGCCGAAAGTGTTGACAGAAGATCAGAAAGAACTTTGAGGTTCGGGATGTCAAGAATTGTTGGATTTAATTCAAAATGAGCCGCACTTTTTTAACATTGGAGCCACACCCCGGAGGTCCCCCCTGTAAGGTGGACCCTTACACTCCCGACTTGGCTCCGTGCGATTTTCTTGTTCCCCCAAATGAAGAAAGATCTGAAACGAAAGCATTGGGAGACCGTGGAAAACATCCAAAAGCACGTTACAATGTTCCTGAAACACGTTTTTGTCGAGGACTTTCAGGATGCCTTCCAGCCGTGGCAGACACGTTTCCGCAAGTGTACTGATGCAGGGGGGGAGTATTTTCAAGAATTTTAAGTATTTGTTCGGGTCCGATTTATAAATCTATTTTTCCTATAAAATGTGCATTACTTTCATGATGGACCCAGTACATTAACTGGTTATAACGATCTGAGCGGGGGGGGGGAGCCTTCGGGCTTTTGTCGCCGTTCGATCTTTATAACCCTTTTAATGCCATTGGCGCATAAATCACTATTGTACGAATTAAAAAAAATAGTCGTTAGGTGGGCACAATCGAGAGGTGAATTGCGGGCACGCGCAGGAATTTCGGGGGCGAAGTGGCAGCACCTGACCAGCTGCGATCAAGGGCTGACAAAGTGCGAATGCCAGCTTACAGAATAGGTAACGAGGAATCAGTTCCACATCATTTTTTGGGGAAGGGGGGATGCTGCATTTATACATCTTTCACATTTCGGGGCGAATTTTACCATCGTCACATTCTCACTCTCTAAAAAACCAATTTAATAATAGAAAATTGAGAAATGTTATAATTTGCTTTTAAATTACAATTTATAAGTTACATTTTAGGACATTTGTAGTTATATAGCCGTATATGCCCATTTCAGTGAACTCATTTGTCGATATTGTAGTAATCCAAATCTTTGAAAACACGCTTGCTTGCAATTTCTCTTGGATTGACATTTATATTGGAGGCAAATTTTACATCATCGCGAGTAAAAAGTCCGTAAAAACAGGAATGAATTGTTTTGTAAATGAAAATCAAATCATATTTTGAGTCTATGTATTTTCGATTAAGAACTATCTTTTTAATAATATAAGAAACCAAAAATATATCAACAATATGATACTAGGTAAATGTCCTGTATTATTTATTAAATTATTATTATTAAATGTCCTGTATTATTATTATTATTATTATTATTATTATTATTATGTATTTTAGAATGGTATGTGCTATATTTTGTAAATAAAAACGACGTTCGATTTAGTATCCACTTTTCAGAAAACTACGAAATCTATTTTCGCATTCCTGCAGGCGAGTCGCCGCTGGCAACGGGTGGGGTGCCCCAAGGTCGCACTCGGCATTGAAAGGGGGCAGCGATCCACGATTTCTGCAAACCCGTTGCTCGCGTCCGCCTAACGGCCGACGGAGATTTTATAACACTTAATACTTTTCCTCCAATCTGTTCTTGTAATTGCCAATAAGTGACGTTTTCAATTATTCACTACCCACTGGACCAGTTTCATAAAATTCCGAGTGTGATATGGTAATTGTTGCCAGCAAGATTTGGAGATATCATTAACGGTTGGTGCCCTTACAAACTGGTTGTTGCAGTTCCATCGAATGATGGAAATGTAAATTACAAAATTCAGAACACTTATATAAAATAAAACGTAAGCAATTATTATAAATTAATTAAAATTAAGTTGAATAAAAGTCGGTTTTCAAACATAAGATAATTTTAAGTGTAGTGTCCGTATAGAATATGTTCACCTCCATCCGTTGCACACATAGTTGTGGCTTTAATTTTCAGGAGGCACGGGAGATTTTTATTAGTTATGCATTGAGCAATTGCCGATAATAAAGTTTCATACAAGATAAAAACGAAAACGAAAATACAGTGAGCTCACTCCAGCACTATGTGACAAGCGATATTCTTTCAACACGTTTTACTCTCTTTCATTTCATGATCATAGTTATAGTTATTGCTACTACGAACTAGTGGTGATAATAACGAAATAAAATCAGTTTAACTTTCACTATCCTGGAATATACTGTAATAATGAAAGATTTGCAATTTTTCAGGAATGTATTCTCTGTTAAATAGGTAGAGATTCTTAATTCCTTGAGAAATATGATTTGTCGACAGCAACAGCAATAACATTAAAAATCACAAACAACTCTTATACAGTAACTCTATGTCGAGAGCTTCTACGCACTCATTCACGATCAATTCACTCAGTCACATCCGTTCATGACTCTAGCAATATGAATGCGCCCCCCCCGTGAACGAACAGCGACAGAAAGAGGAAATTTCTACTGGAACAGCCAACCGTACACAAAGAATAAAATTTTGAACCAACAAAACTAACATCAAATGAAAATAAATTTTCTCAAACATCATTCATAATGCATTAAATACCATCAGGAATTAAATTCAATTTGTGCAGGAGAGAGTTAGGTTAACTGGACCGATTAGGTTAAGTGGTCCATGCTTTTAAATGTTGGTGGGAAGTGTTTCCTTCTTTTTCCACTGAATGGTACTCGTAGAATGACGAGATTGATAATCTAAGCCACTTCCCTACGTTGCATGCCTTCATTGTTGAGTACAGTAAGGCATTTTTTTGTGAAAGGTCAGAAGTATTTTCTACCACTCAGCTGCTTTGCAATTTTATTGCGATTGAATAACAACTACACGAAAAATATTCACACAAGATTAATTGTTAGTATTTCTTCTGTATAATAGAATGTTTTGTTTTTAATAACACTTCGCGGCTTGAATGTTTTCGAGCATAAAAAGAACATATGTGCTGTGGGGTTAACTGGACCGCCGGGACGTTAGATTAAGAGTACCGGTAGAGTTACCCTCTTTATTTTCTTTCGAAAGTAGTATTTGTCAGATTTGCGATTAACAATGACATTTAATGCCCTGAGCTATCTTTCCTGCACCAACCAAAATGCTTTTGTTTCCACGGTAGATATTTTTACAAAGTTTCCATGCCTGCAGAAGGGCGACAGAAAAATATTTAAACACGTGATTTATTTTAACGTGAGTTTGGAAGAGTAGAATCTTCGTTAACCATTTTCCCCATTTATGTGTAAAAAAAGGTTATGGCAATATGTAGAAGAATTTTTTCCATTAAAACGGATATAAATATAAACGTAAATAATATATTTTCACACTTTTATTTCAATATCCGTTCATTTAACCTTACCGGTTATGTTAACTGGTCCTATTGCCAATGTAAAAACATTCCATAATTGATAATAATTGTAGGCACAATGATGTTTGTTCCCACAATATAAGGAAAAAGCCTCATAGAAATATGGGAAATTTCACGTATACAGGTGAAGTAAATAACATTTTAAAGTAAATTTTAAAAAAGTGGACCACTTAACCTAACTCTCCACTACTTTCAAACTCAATATTCATAATGAAGACGTAGCAGACGAAGACAGAAAATTGGTATTCACCTGGGAGTCCATGAAGGGCGGACCCCGACTCCGTTCTGCTGCGAGGCTTCCTACACCCACCCCACTCACTGAGTGGCCATCGCTCTATGACGTCAGCCCGTACGGTGGCTCCTTCTAGATCGCTGCGGTGCGAAAACGGGGGCACAATATCGAAGCATCGAGAGGTCAAAGAGTAAACACAGCAAAAGAGCATAAGATCGTGATACTTTTCCACTGCTTGGATTGATTGATTGATTGATTTTTTTGTTTCCGGGCACGTCAACGGCTTTGGTCTTTTGTCCTGTTAGTGTAGTGCATTTTTTCTCGGCAGATGGCGGTGATCTTCCCCCGCTGGATGGCGAGATCCGGCGCCGACCTACCGTCGGGTAGAGGGGTTTCCCCCCAACCAGGACTCTCCCACCAACGGGGCACCGCCCCAGCCGGGACAAGCTCTAAGCTCCCGACCGGTCTCCTGGAATATGTGCTAGTGTAGTGCATGTTAGTGTAAGTGTGCGTGTAAGGGCAGAGGATAGGACAAGGAAGAGGAAGGACAGATCTCGCGCGGTCCGTGGCCCGTTTGGTAGGGTACTGCTCCGACATTCGTCTGGTGTTGATCGGAGAAACCACGGAAAACTACAGATCAGAGCAGCTGTCCGCTAGAATTCTCCTCCAGACAGCAACTCAATTCGACCTAGCTGAAAAGCTAGTGTCGAAAATCCTGCCGCCGTGGGGAGTGGTAACCTAGGACCTCTCGGTTAGAGGCGCTGCAGTGACATCAGGTGATGCCCTGGGCTACCGCTCCCAGTAACTGCTTGGAAGAGCACGAGACGAAGGAGAGGGTGCTCGATGGGCATTCTTTGATTTCAAAATGATTTCACGTATATCGATGATTCATCTATATGAAGTGAATAATCCCGGAACAATGGGGGAATGAGATGTTGGGAAAACGGTGAAATCTCGAGAAACCCTACCAAACTCTCGCTTTGATGACCACAGATGTCACATGGTTGCGCCGGGAATCGAACCGGTCCCCAGCGACGAAAAGTGTGTGTGTTACCCATAACGCTCAGCAATTATGTACATATCAAACAAAATGTGATTCGGTAAATGAACGATATAGATGTGATTTTAAACTTTTTTGCTTTGATGAACATTAAATTTCACCTTCTTGTACGGTTCAAGAGAAATTAAGTGGACTCCCTTAAGTTTCCAATCTACACTACATGAAGAACAGTTGCGAATATAACAGCAATTAATGCGACCAACTCTAAGATAAAAATAAGGCAGAGAAGAGACTGAAACAGAAAAAGAAACAAAGAGAGGGACAGACAGATATTCTTTGTCCCCCAATAAAGTCATCTATTCGTTATCTCGAACGTTCTCATGAAAAGAAGATTAAATTGGCATAATCACATCACATTCAAAGTATTTTATGACAGACTATCAATCGCAACTCCTTTTTAAAAATCCATTTCTCTTTAGCAGTATTCAAATTAATTCTTCGCCCGATAATAACTTATCCATGCGCTGTATTGATTTCTGTTGCCCCAACCACTTAATAAAACTTAAATAAATTGTAAGTCTTTCAAAATAAAAACTTAAAAATAACAGTAAATACCTCCTGGTTTGTCATGAATGAGACAGTCCACAACGACCTTGCAATAGAAACAATTACATTCTTTATTACTAAACAGCCACATAATGTCAACAATAGTTTAAATCACGTACAAGAAGCAGTCACTCACGAAATTGAAACTGATCAATCCCCACTCTTCCAAGAAACAGACTCACAAATATTTCACAATTTTCTTCAATATTTGTGACATTAAATAAAGATAGAATTTTTTTAGATTTACCTGTCTCACCTACCATATTCTTTTCTAAACACTTTTTCGTCGTTCTCAAACTATTGTTTCCAGAATTATTCTCTCAATAACCTTGGTTGAATTTTTCAGCTAACAAAATTACCACCAGGAAGGATACTCTCTGCACAATTTGCTGATACAAACTTACTCTGCCAATCAAATGTAGGGCATCACGACAGAAGTAGTCTGTCATTGTGAAACAAAATTGTATGAGAGAGATGGAGAGAGAGACTGGGAGGAAGAGGGAGAAGGGTGAGAGATGGAGAGAGAAGGAGAGAGGGGGTGAGAGAGAAGGAGAGGGAGGGGGAGAGGGAACGGGAGAAGGAACGGGAGAGGGAACGGGAGAGGGAGGGGAGAGGGGGAGAGAGAGGGAGAAGGGGAGAGATGGGGAGGGAAGGGGAGAGAGAGGGGAGAGGGGAGGGAGAGATGGGGGAGAAGGGAGAGGGAGAGGGGAGGGGGAGACGGGAGAGAGGGGAGAGAGGGGAGGGAATGGGGAGAGGGAGATGGGGAGAGGGGGGAGAAGAGAGTGGAGAGGGGAGAGGGGAGAAGGAGGGAGGCCGAGGAGAAGGGGGAGAGAGGCGGAGAGGAGGAGGGAAAGGGAGGAGAGAGGGAAAGCTGAGAGATAGAGGGGAGAGGGGAAAGGGGAAGGGAGAGATGGGGAGAGGGGAAGGGGAGAGATGGGAAGAGAGGGGGAGAAAGGGGAGAGGGAAGAGGAAGAGAGGGGGAGAGAGAGGAAGAGAAAAATAGAGGAGAGGCGAGAGGGAGAGGGAGAGATATCGGCCGCAAGGCACAGAGACGAAGGCTACCAGGACCGCGTTGAGGATCACGTTCCGCTCGACGGTCGATGACATTGGGCCACGCCGAGCCGGCGGCCGTCAAGGGCAGTGCGTCGGGGGAGAATTTGTGTCGTTGACTCGCACCTTTTTCTTGATTTCACCTCCGCCTGATTTCCGAAGGAAGGGCGCGAGGTGGAGAAATACTAAGCAACTCACTGGTGAAACTTCTCGTCAGTTTTCCTTCCAGAAATTCTGAATTTGCTGATTCCATTGCACAATGTCGCTGTAACAACGTAAAATTTGTCTTTAAACCGGCAGAGCTCGCGCCGAGGATCTTAGATCCAGATCAATTAATTCATTGTTTCTTGAGTAGAAGGTTGACACGATATCTCTAGTTACACAGAGAGTCCCACTAACTATAGGCCACCCCGATAACTTCTAAACGGTTTCCGATATCGAAATACAACTTTTTCGCTCAACAATGCGGAATCATGGAGCAAGTAATGTGCCGTACAGATATTGTTCGAAATATTTTTAGTTTTCGAGAAATTTAATCATCTTTGAATTTGTAAATGGCACCATGTATTTTTCTGACTAGTAATAGATAATCATCAGGCGAATGCAATGATGTAACATATGTTAATGTTTTGATAGTATTTTGAGTGTAAAATTATACTTTCTGACAAGTGTTTTTAAATTAAATGTTGGATATTTCTTGTAACAACCCTTGTAATGGTCTCCGGAGGCCGCGAAGGTCACCGTCCCCAAACCGACAGTTGCATTTTTTTTCCTGTAGCAGCCGTGGCACCTTTAATTTAAAAGTTCATGTTAGAAAGGATAATTTTACATACAAAATAGTATCAAAATATTAACGTATGTTACATCACTGTATTCTTCTTTTTATGATCTATCTATTGCTAGTGAAAAAATACGTATATGGTTCTGTTTAAAAAAAATATAATTACATTTCTCCAAAACTAGAAATATTTCAAACAATATCTCTACACCATGTCACTTGCGACATGATTCCGCGTTGTTGAGTGAAAACTGTATTTCGATACCGGTTTAGAAGTTATGAGGGTGGCCCATTGGTAGGACTCCTGTATTATTGCATTATAAGCGATGCATATAAGCATTTTTGTAACACGTTTTGAGGAAATACAGTTTTGCGAAGTGTTGGGTCTTGTAGGCCCGCTGCGATCATTGAAGTAACAAAATGTGAACACTCTTCCAAGTGAGTTTTCATTACCAAATTCAAGATTATACGTATCAGTGTTATTGTAATAACTTTATCACAATCTAAGTAACAATATAAAAACCAACAGAAAAATACATACTAATTTAAATATATTTTAATGGAATTTAATCTGTCTCACGATGAGGATGCACGTGGAATGTCAACTTTGTGGGGGGCCAGAATTGAATACATACAGTACGGTTTGAATAGGTTAATATGAACGTGAATACGAGTAATAGGAAAGGGAAAATGACGTCAGTAACGTACACGAACAAAGTAGTAAAGAGAGAGGAAGTTGAAATTATTGCAACTTACAATTGTGCTATTGATTGAAGACAATGAAGAATGTCATTTGCTTTTATTATTTCGTAATTTCTAATTGCATCAAATTTTATTTTAGAGATTACTGTACCACTTTTAAAACATCGCATCGATGTTTAAAAAAATTGACGGTTTTTGATCGATGCTTTATTAACATATGTTTTAATTTTGAACATCGATGTTTTGTTATCGATGTCGCATCACAAACTGGTACCACCAATAGAATTCCCTACCGGCCGCCATTGACGACTGTGGAAACGAGCATGGTGGGTTTTGACGGCTCGGCGTTAGGTAGGTCAACCAGGCCGGGAATTCACTATAGGCAGAATTCATTTCTTTTCCTGAATGAATAGATGAATATGGTAAATAAATACACGGGCAAGCAAAATCGAATTCCGCATAAAACTCTCCCTGCAATTAATTCACACGGAAAGTTTACAGATCCGCCCTCTCGAAGCTGCAAAAGCCGAAAAGGTTGCAGCAAAATTTGTATACCCTTATCAGAATAAATTCTCGCCTCTCCAAGGTAACTGGAGAGGGGAAAACTGAAAGAAAAAAGTTTCCAGACGAATTCAATTTATTTGCTGATAGCCATCAGTTTGTAATAAATGCTCTCCTGAAACAATGATAATAATGGGTAAAATACATAGAAATCACATGGTTTTTCCTAGAAATAAAAAGAAGTCTCTGGGCTTCAAAGACCTAGTGTGAGCATTGCCATTCGGGAATTCGGCGCAAGCTCTGCTGGATTAATAAATATTGGAAAATATCTTATTTAACTTGAAGAAAAACCAAGTCTTTATCTCCATTTCATTTGTTCTGCATTTAAGGTCAATTTTAGTCACAAGCATTTCTAAAGGATTTAGGAATTATGTTGGGTTGCAGTTGTTTTGGTGCATTTTTTTGTGAATGGTCCCGAATCTCACCGCAACAGGAATAAATCACTACAAGTGCTGCGCAAGGAATTAAACTGATAACAAACCTGATAATTAGTTCCTAAATTTACTTAGGTACATCTGTGCTTTATTTTAACCACTTTGTGCCCACTCTTATGTCAAAAAATTAAGTAATTTTTAACAATTGCATAGAGAACACAATTTCCATTGTACGTCACTCGGTTTTTAACAGTTTTTGACATTAAATAAATGTATAAAACTATTTTTTCTTAACTCAAACGTCTTATATTGTTAATTTTATACCCTCAACAGACATATACAAAAAACACATAACCAAGTGATGAAATTTCTGAATATAACATGTTGATTTAACCGAAGTGGTAATGAATTGAACACTCCTGGCCAGGGCGTGTTCTCCTAAAACAGAGTTTAGCTGCTGTATGACTGTTGGTAAGTCGAGGGAGAGCGGGTGTAAGGTAAAATGTGGTTGAGCGCCTACAACGAGCTGCGAAATTTATTTGCATGTAAATGGTTTAATTTGTAGACAACTCATTATTGGAAATAATTAAAAATAAATTAATCATCAAAATAATAAAACAGCTGAAGAAAGGATCCTGTGGTTACCGTTAATTATTTTTCTGGTCAACTAAGCATAAAACCAAAATTGACGCTTGCATCTTTATCCTTAAGAATAAATGTTATGAGCTCTTCTAATCCATTAAATATGTTAAAATACGTACAAAAACTGTTTATACAAGTCGTGTTTACGTAAACGTACAAGTAATTGTTATCAATATAATTCAATTATTTCATTGTACGTTTCTATCATTATTTCAGTCTAACATTCATAAGAATGTTCATTACGTTTTCATTCGTAAGAATATTACGTAACATTCATAAGAAATTCATTACGTTTTTCATTACGATAACGTAATGAAAAACGTAATGAATTAATTTAATGTCTGAGATTATTATCCATTTAATGTAGTTTCATATGTATGTTTCCCTCAGGCATGAAATGCGATGAAATCTTTTGGTAATCGCAAGCTGCGTATATAATAATTCAGACCAAACTCATCAACATTGTTATTGAAACACCGATTTTTTTTCCGCGACCCGCAAATGACGTATCAGTTGGCAACCTTTAACATTACATTGGCAAACAGGCCCTACGGTACCGAATTTGCGGTTCCATGTGTCTTGAACTTCTCCCCTGATTGGAGCACGTAACGCCAGCCACCGCCTCTGGAGTGAAGTGGAGCGTAGAAACCCGGGTGTCGGGCTGATAATGCCATCGCGTAGTCGACACCTGCACAGCCATGTACGCGTCTGTCGCCACTTCCGTGTTGGACATTCACAAAGGGTGAATGTATCCACCGCAGACGATAGCGACCGCAAAGATAGGAATTTGTTTGGTTCGCAAGACATAAATTCCTTAAAAACTGTAATGCTTCAGATTAATTCAATGTGTGTGAGAAGTGTACTTGATGGTATGGATTTAACAACACTTATCTAATTGACAAGTGCGTTGTATTAATTATTTAGGCGAAAATTAATGATTTAATGAGGAGCCTTTGAGATGTATGTCAGTATTTAGATCATTATGGTGAAGGTATCCACCGCAGACGATAGCGACCGCAAAGATAGGAATTTGTTTGGCTTGCAAGACATAAATTCCTAACCAATTGTAATGCTTCAGATTAATTCAATGTGTGTGAGAAGTGTACTTGATGGTATGGATTTAAGAACACTTATCTAATTGACAAGTGCGTTGAATTAATTATTTAGGCGAGAATTAATGATTTAATGAGGAGCCTTTGAGATGTATGTCAGTATTTAGATTATTATGGTGAAGGTATCCACCGCAGACGATAGCGACCGCAAAGATAGGAATTTGTATGGTTCGCAAGACATAAATTCCTAAACAATTGTAATGCTTCAGATTAATTCAATGTGTGTGAGAAGTGTACTTGATGGGATGGATTTAAGAACACTTATCTAATTGACAAGTGCGTTGTATTAATTATTTAGGCGAGAATTAATGATTTAATACGGAGCCTTTGAGATGTATGTCAGTATTTAGATCATTATGGTGAAGGTATCCACCGCAGACGATAGCGACCGCAAAGATATGAATTTGTTTGGTTCGCAAGACATAAATTCCTAAAAAATATGTAATGCTTCAGATTAATTCTATGTGTGTGAGAAGTGTACTTGATCGTATGGATTTAAGAACACTTATCTAATTGATAAGTGCGTTGAATTAATTATTTAGGCGAGAATTAACGATTTAATGAGGAGCCTTTGAGATATATATGTCAGTATTTGGAACATTATGGTGAATTTTCCACCGCAGACAATAGCGACCGCAAAGATATGAATTTGTTTGGTTCGCAAGACATAAATTCCTAAAAAATTGTAATGTTTCAGATTAATTCAATGTGTGTGAGAAGTGTACTTGATGGTATGGATTTAAGAACACTTATCTAATTGACAAGTGCGTTGAATTAATTATTTAGGCGAAAATTAATGATTTAATGAGGAGCCTTTGAGATGTATGTCAGTATTTAGATCATTATGGTGAAGGTATCCACCGCAGACGATAGCGACCGCAAAGATAGGAATTTGTTTGGTTCGCAAGACATAAATTCCTAAAAAATATGTAATGCTTCAGATTAATTCAATGTGTGTGAGAAATGTACTTGATGGTATGGATTTAAGAACACTTAACTAATTGCCAAGTGCGTTGAATTAATTATTTAGGCGAGAATTAATGATTTAATGAGGAGCCTTTGAGATATGTGTCAGTATTTAAAGTCATTATGGTGAAGGTATCCACCGCAGACGATAGCGACCGCAAAGATAGGAATTTGTTTGGTTCGCAAGACATAAATTCCTAAAAATTGTAATGCTTCAGATTAATTCAATGTGTGTGAGAAGTGTACTTGATGGTATGGATTTAAGAACACTTATCTAATTGACAAGTGCGTTGAATTAATTATTTAGGCGAGAATTAATGATTTAATGAGGAGCCTTTGAGATGTATGTCAGTATTTAGATCATTATGGTGAAGGTATCCACCGCAGACGATAGCGACCGCAAAGATAGGAATTTGTATGGTTCGCAAGACATAAATTCCTAAACAATTGTAATGCTTCAGATTAATTCAATGTGTGTGAGAAATGTACTTGATGGTATGGATTTAAGAACACTTATCTAATTGACAAGTGTGTTGAATTAATTATTTAGGCGAGAATTAATGATTTAATGAGGAGCCTTTGAGATGTATGTCAGTATTTAGATCATTATGGTGAATGTATCCACCGCAGACGATAGCGACCGCAAAGATAGGAATTTGTATGGTTCGCAAGACATAAATTCCTAAACAATTGTAATGCTTCAGATTAATTCAATGTGTGTGAGAAGTGTACTTGATGGGATGGATTTAAGAACACTTATCTAATTGACAAGTGCGTTGTATTAATTATTTAGGCGAGAATTAATGATTTAATACGGAGCCTTTGAGATGTATGTCAGTATTTAGATCATTATGGTGAAGGTATCCACCGCAGACGATAGCGACCGCAAAGATATGAATTTGTTTGGTTCGCAAGACATAAATTCCTAAAAAATATGTAATGCTTCAGATTAATTCTATGTGTGTGAGAAGTGTACTTGATCGTATGGATTTAAGAACACTTATCTAATTGATAAGTGCGTTGAATTAATTATTTAGGCGAGAATTAACGATTTAATGAGGAGCCTTTGAGATATATATGTCAGTATTTGGAACATTATGGTGAATTTTCCACCGCAGACAATAGCGACCGCAAAGATATGAATTTGTTTGGTTCGCAAGACATAAATTCCTAAAAAATTGTAATGTTTCAGATTAATTCAATGTGTGTGAGAAGTGTACTTGATGGTATGGATTTAAGAACACTTATCTAATTGACAAGTGCGTTGAATTAATTATTTAGGCGAAAATTAATGATTTAATGAGGAGCCTTTGAGATGTATGTCAGTATTTAGATCATTATGGTGAAGGTATCCACCGCAGACGATAGCGACCGCAAAGATAGGAATTTGTTTGGTTCGCAAGACATAAATTCCTAAAAAATATGTAATGCTTCAGATTAATTCAATGTGTGTGAGAAATGTACTTGATGGTATGGATTTAAGAACACTTAACTAATTGCCAAGTGCGTTGAATTAATTATTTAGGCGAGAATTAATGATTTAATGAGGAGCCTTTGAGATATGTGTCAGTATTTGGGACATTACGAAGACCATTGGTGTTTTTATCTCTATATAAGGTTATCAAATTGCAATTTCTCACATCGCTGTAATTAAAAACATTTTAGTAGTTTTCTTCAAATTCTTGGACATCATCACTAATTTCGTTATGTGAAACTCAATTGGAGGTTAAATATACCGTTTTTTGAAGAGATCCTTGCGTAGAAAAAGCAATTTGCTTTCGAAATCAAGATTTTGATCCTGCAGTGGCCACTTGAAAAATGTAAAATTTTTGAAATATAATCGCTCATGGATCCTAGATATTTTATTCTCTTAAAGTCTTTGAGACACTTCAAAGAAAATTCGAAACACATGAAATTAAAAAAAACTCGCTAACACATCTAATGTCTAACGCATTTTCTAAAAACGTGCTAGTCCTCTCAAAATTTTTTTCTTGTGACCAAAGGGCTTTATTCATATTACAAATAATTATGAACTGTATAAAAAAATCAAGATAAATTCAGTTTCTCGTTAAGGGAAACATATCAAGGGTGTAACTATGCGTCAGATAACAAACTCCTGACCACTCATGACGTACGTCGCATTTTCTCAAGCTGACAAGTTTCAATTTTCATTTGCGGGCAAAAACAAAAACTAGAGCAAAGTAAAAACTCTGAGAATGTCATATAGTTTTCTGTTGGTTGGTTGATTAGTGTTTCCGGGCGTGTCAACAGCTTAGGTCATTATTCCCGTAAGTGTAGTGCATGTTTTCCCCTCGGGTTTTCTGGAACCGAAAAACTTTCATCAAAAGATTGGATCAGAAACGAATATATTATAAATAAATCAGAATTCACTGGATAAATCAAACATTACAAGAAAAAACGATGATTCCAGTCAATTTAAGTATATTTCAAGCAGACGTTTCGGTCTAAATTGTAAGGCCCTCTTCAGTGTCTATAAATTTCCTAGGTTATGTTGCACCATGCATTACACACGCATTACGCCATGTGTACATAGTATCTTGAACCGATGTGTATCGAACATGCTCCGATACTTTAAAGAATTAATTTCAATTGGCAGATCTTCCAAGATAAACAAATGCATTCCTCAATGCCTCTACAATATGGTCCTTTAGACCACCATTGTTTAATTGATTGATTGATTTTTTCGTGTTTCCGGACGCGTCAACTGCTTTGGTCATTAGTCTCGTTAGTGTAGTGCATGTTTTTTTGCGGGAGTTGGCGGTGATCTTCCCCCGCTGGATGGCGAGATCCGGCGCCGACCTACCGTCGGCTAGTGGGGTTTCCCCCTAACCAGGACTCTCCCACCAGCGGGGCACCGCCCCAGCCGGGGCAAGCTCTAAGCCCCCGACTGATCTCCCGGAATATGTGGTAGTGTAGTGCATGTTAGTGTAAATGTGTGTGTAATGGGAGAGGATAGGTCAAGGAAGAGGAAGGAAAGATCGCGCGCGGCCCGTGGCCCGTTTGTTAGGGTACTGCTCCATCATTCGCCTGGTGTTGGTCGGAGAAACCATGGAAAACTACCGATCAGAGCAGCCGGCTCTGGCGGATTCTCGTCCAGACAGCGACTGAATTCGACCTAGCTGAAACGCTAGTGTCGAAAATCCTGCCGCCGCCAGGACTCGAACCTAGGACCTTCCAGGCCGAGGCGCTGCAGTGGCATCAGTTGATGCACTGAGCTACCGCTCCCGGTCCATTGTTTAAGATTAGAAGTGCCTGGTTTTATTTTATATCTCGACATTATGGTGTAACATAACCTAGAAAATTTACAGACACTGAAGAGGGCCTTACAATTTAGGCTGAAACGTCTGCTTGAAATATACTTAAATTGACTGGAATCATCGTTTTTTTCTTGGAATATATTATAATGTTTAAAATAATATTGTGAAATTACAGTGACCACTGCGTGAAGGTTTAATTATTCTGCCAGACTCGGATCGTGCGGAGTAGCGTATCTGTGTGATTTTCTCGCGTCAAACTGCGGTGACCGCAACGCTGGACCATTCATCGCCCAGCTGCCCCCCCCCGGCCACCGGTGAGTGTGTCAACGCATTGAGCAACCTTTCCAGTCCGTTGCCCGCTGCAAGCGTCCTTAATGGCAAACAGTGCAAACGAACAAAACGAGGCGACACAACACCGACATTCGGCGGAATTCGACGGCAACACATAGGGGGAGTGTTGCTACCCCTTCCTCCGCCTCCGCCGCCGCCGCTGTCTGCAACCTTTCACGCTTTCTTTCCGGACCACCACGCTCGCGGTTCTAACGCGCAGTTGCCGGAATTACGATCGTTTACGAGTGCAAATTGCACCAGCAGAGGGGCCCGCTTGCATCAGTTGGCGCCCGCGGCTCGCGAGAGGAAACCCAGGGCTGCAGGCGCGGGGACCGCCTTCCATTGTCCTCGCCGCCTGAAGGGCGTTTGCCACCGAAACGACGGCGTGTTACTTCATCGAGTCCGTTTACCCAAGAATGTCGGCGGAGGGAGAGAGAGATAGAGAGAAAGAAAAAAACCCGGCCTCCTGTTCTAATCGTGAATACGTGTAGCAGGTGCACGTGGTCCTGGGTGTTCTATATAAGGCCGACTCGGCGCCGGTAGAGTCAGTGCACTCGGCACAGCTGCAGTGGTAACACAACTGGGACTAAGTGCTTCTAAGAGTGTGAGGTGTGGACAATGGGTCGCCTATTCCGTTCTTCCGCCCTGTTGGGCTTGGTGTGCCTGACCGGTTTCGTAGTGTCCGATCCGGTGCCGGAGAAGATCCAGATTTCCGAAAGTGCTGTGTATGAAGGACCGCTGGACGCCGACAAGAAGGTGCAAGGCAAGATGTACATGTCTCGCTCGTCTTCCTCCGATCTGGAATCCTCCGCCACGGGATACATCTACCTGAACGACGGGAAGAACCCGGCCAAGTACGTCAAGCTGGGCGACAACGCTCAAGACGGGTCTGCGACGTACGGCAAGTTCTTTGGAGGCGGCGGACTTGGCGGTGCTGGGTTCGGCGGCTACGGGAAGTTCGGAGGCGTCGGACTTTCCGGGCTGGGCCACCTCAAACACTACGGCGGAGCGGGCTTCGGCGGCGGCTACGGCGGCTACGGGGGCGGTGCCGGCCTGGGCGGCGGCGCTGGACTCGGCGGCGGCTACGGCGGATACTACCATCACGTCCCGCAGGTAAGCGAATGCCGGAGCAGTTCCCTCACAAACGGGCCACGCACCGCGCCAAATCTTTCGTTCCCCTTCTTTGTCCTTCCCTCATCCCTTACTTACTCACACTTGTACTAAACATACAGTATCATACCACAGTTGGGAAGGGACCAGTCGGGAGTTTAGATCTTGTCCCAGCTGGGGCGGTGATATGAAAGTGGGAGATACCTGGTTGGGGAAAACCCAGCAAGCCGACGTGTAGGTCGGTACGTAATCTCGTTAACCAGATCACTGTCACCTCGTGCGATAAAAACGCCCACTACACTTACTGAACTAAGGGACTTAGCTGTAGACAGTTCAAAAATCACTAATGAATAATTCAATCAATCCCGCAGGTGGAGGAGAGCGGCGAGATCGGCGGGGTGGGCGGCGGCGCGGGCGCCGAGTACTCCGAAGGCTACCAGGGCGGCTCGGGCGGCAGCGGCTACCAGGGCGGCAGCTTCAAGAAGGGCGGCGGCGGCGAGAGCGAGGCCGCCCACCACGCCGCCAAGGGCGAGAAGGGCGACGCCGGCTACAAGAGCCACCACGCCTACGACAAGGGCGAGGCCGGCAAACACGGCGAGGCGTCGGACAAGGGCCACTACGCCGAGGAGGCGGGCCACAAGAAGGGCCACCACAACGAGGCGTCCGCCTACGCGGCCAACCAGGCCGGCAACAAGGGCTACAAGACGGCCAGCTTCGGCGAGAAGGGCGGCCACAAGAAGGGCAGCAAGACCACGGGCTTCCACAACGTGTACCACAAGGACGAGTACAAGAAGGACCACTCGTTCTACGACGAGGCCAACCACCACGGCCACGACGCCAAGTACGGCGAATTCGAGGCCCACCACGCGGCGGCCGAGGGCGCCCACAAGAAGGGCGAGCACCACCAGGCGGCTCACGACGAGGCGGAGAAGGGCGAGAAGGGCCACTACAACAAGGGCCACCACGCCGACCAGGAGGAGGGCCACAAGAAGGAGGAGGGCCACAAGGAGTACCACGACGAGCACTCGGACTTCGCCAAGAAGGGCGAGCACCAGCAGGGCCAGGCGCACGGCTTCAGCCACTCGGCGGGCGAGGGCGGCCTGTACGGCGGCGGCTACGGGGGCGGCGCCGGCGGCAAGTACTACGGGTACCACTAGTCTCCGCCCCCGCGGACCCTCCACGAGAGCGCCTCTGTATAAAGACCCCTTCCTCCACCTCCCTTCGTTTCCTCGCACCGCGTCCTTGCGTCTTCTCACGTCGCACCCAGCTATTATTTATTTGGACTGTTTAATTGTAACCTATTGTTCGATTTTATATAACATGTTTTGTTACGCATTGCTATTCAGCAAATAAACGGTTAAATTCCATATACATATGTCTTTTTACTTTCCCCTCACTTAAACTACCTATCAAATAAAACCAAATAAATGAACGTCAAGTATGATTCATTAACGAGGTCTAAATGATTTGGCACATCTTTATTGTCGTCGTTATTTCGACAATATAATTAAAGTTCTGTGTTATTTTGGTAAACTTCTCCCAGAACTCATTTTCCATAAATTTAAAAAAAATTATAACTTACTATTTTAACCTCTTCAAATTACAAATGGGATGTAGATATTTAGTTTAGGGCAATTCAAATAACTCCTAAGGCTAAAGACAAGGCTGTATATTATATTTTAGAAAGAAGTTCAAATATATTAGAGATATATAATTATCTAATATATTTGATACATTAATAAATGGTTCAAATACATTAGAGGATTCTTTCCTTCATTTTTTTGGTACATTACTGTGGTATTTTTGCAAAATGTTAGCTATTTGTAAAGTTAATACATAATATGTAGGAGGCGCATCTGAATATATAACTTTATTTTAAAAATTGCCCGACACTATGTCGATTGGTTTATAGTTACAGAATGTGGGAACCAATATGAATCTTACATATCAGGAGTGGACCCCTGATTGTAATCAATTTTAATTTTCATTGATACCTTATTACATGATAATACCTTGAACACGAAACTTGATTAACATTGCATAACTTCTCTTCATCGAGAGGATTGTGATTGTGAGTCGAAAGACTCCACATTTCCTTTTTTGAAGAGAATTGTAATAGATAATTCCAGAGGGGAATTACAAATAAGTGCAGATAACTTACATAATTATTAAATTTAGTAAACAATTTGTCCAACGAAGGTTAACAGGCTCTAAATTATCGAGCGACGACCAAAATATGAGGGCAAAATAAAATAATGTCGGAAACATCTACGAAACAATTAATCATTTTTTTTCAACATGAACTTCCAAATATAACATATTTTTCACTTATGCTATTGTTCTGACAAATTTACAATAATTGCATTTCTATCATGTTTTGCAAATTAGGAGAGCAATTAGAAAAGAATTCCGTCATTAGTTTCTTTTTTTAGTGTGATAGAGAAATTGGCACTTCTGACCTCGTACTCAAAAAACTGGTCATGGCTCTCTCTCGGGCAGTCGATTCCTTGTAAATACCTTAATGTACAAACTTTGCAAACATTTTCAATTGTTGCAGCCTGATCTTGGATTACAATATTGGCACATTTAATTGATGTTTTAAAATAAAAAATTGCAGCTTTATCTATTGATATCTATTGGTTTTTGTCCAAATATGCCGAACGTTTTTTGGACGACCAGCGACGTAGACTGATTCACTTACTCTATCATTGCCCTTGGATATCAGAATGAACTCTCCAAATACGATGTGTCACGCTTAGGTATTCTGCAACTCAAGCGCCATTACCATTTTGCGGCGGCGATTGTGTAGCGGTTAGCGTATCGGGCTGTTATACCCAAGTTCGCGGGTTCAAACCTGATCGAATTGTTAAGGGCGAAAAAGTCCTTCGTACGCCTCCTTCGTACGCCTTCCTTCGGAGGGGAAGTAAAGCCGGCTGTCCCATGTTAGTAGATTTACTGCATGTGAAAGATCCTCAAGCCTAAATGAAGCCTCTGAGCTACATTCAAATTGCCTGTTTCGTCGCCCAAGTAATACCTTCTTTCTTCCCTAGTAGGTGAAAGGAGCGTAACGAAATTTGCGTGGTCAGGCGGAAGAGCAGGCCAAGAGGCCTGAGTCTCGCCACGTAACATAAGGCATTCATTTCATTCATTCATTCCATTCCATTCCACTCATTCATTTCATTTCATTATTCATTCATTCAATAAGTGGCGGAACCGAAAACGGTATTGAATCTGTGAATAAAGGGTTATAAAAATGAAATTAATATTTTAATAAATGTTCACTAAGAAATGTTTAATTACATTTGTATTATGTTTTTGTGCATTTATTTTACGTAATACATGTTAATTGAGACAGATAGTTTTACTTAATAAGTTTTTAAAGAATATATTTTTATGAATTATTGTACTTAAGAGATAATATTTTATAACTCGTGATATTTCAAGAGAAAATTATGAATAGCAGTGTAGAAGGTGCACATCAGTTGTAAAATAGGAGTCGACAAAGGAGGTGGCATGGTGAACGGCAAGTAAAGAAATATGACAGCTTGGTAGAGGTGCCGCCAGGAAAGCTGGTATCTTACACGTTCGATGAGGCGGGCCGGTAAGCACAGAAGGCAGGGAAACAGCAACAGGAGGCGGGGCGTTAAAAGGCGAGCGCGGAGGTGACGGTGTCAGAGACCACGCCCCCTCCGCCAGCGGGAAGCAGACAGAAGGGCCTGCCCCGCCCCGCGCCGCGCCGCGCCTCGCCTCGTCCCCAGACACGGCACACGACACTTCGGGGGGGCCATCACATATTTTATAACCCGCGCGAAAAGCGAAGGCGGTCGCGTCCGCCCACTCCCCCTTCACGCCCGCCGGCGGTTTTTGGTATTCATAGAGCCTCGCGCAGTATCTTCGAATGACGGCGTATTTCGCGGGAATTCCTCACCTCGCGGGCTGCGAAGCGGCCATCGCCAGGCCGGTCACGTGGCCCGTATCACAGCGCGGCGCGCGGAATATTCTAGATACAGTCGGAAACAGCATTAGCGCCGTCGCGACGGTGAGAATCATCTGCATTAGGGCTCAGGCATGACGGACGGCGCGAATATTTCAAATTTACGACTCTGCCTACCGCCCCCCCCCACCCACCGTGTGCACGGCGTAGGAGCTTCCTTCCAAGGGCTGGCGGTAAGGAGCGGCTGTTGGGATACGGGCCACGAAGGGAAGCGGCCCTACAGATGGGCTACTTAATTACTGCGGGTTGGGGAAATGGGCGTGCACCTGGCTGGAACTTGTCGCGCGGCAAAGTGTGATGCACGGAGGATTAACATGACTAATGGTACGTACGTCTCTGGGTTTTCTTTTGTAAAGTGAGACAGCTTTGTCTTGGGAATAGTGCTAGCTTCTCTCAGATATTTGTATTATAAAATACGGCTGGTTTAAAAATATGGTATATAAATTAAGTAAGTAAACGTTTTCTTCAAAATGAAGTCGTTTATTAAATGTTTGAATCACAAAAATGTCACAATGAAACTAGAATCGACCGTCCAAGAGATTCTTTCTTATAACTGTTTCAATGACGTGTTTGAATATTTTTTAAACGTAAAATACTAAACTTCAATGCACAAGTTAATGGATATGTTTATATTTATATCACAATTTAATGTGGAGACACCTCTTGAGTTCTGATAATCCACCGATAATAATAAAATAGGTTTAAAATATTAATAATATAATAATAATAAAATAAATAATAAGATAATAAATATCAAAATAATAAAAAATAAAATATAATTAATAATAATAATAACAATAATTGAACTCGTTGAGAAACAGTGGAATATGAAAAGAGTCAACATTATCCCGATAATTGTTTCTAGCACCGGAGTCATCCCTAGGAGTCTGATGTGGGGCCTTAAGCAACTGGGTTTGAATGAAGACCTGCACAAACTCATGCAGAAGGCAGTTGTTATTTCAACAACAAGGATAGTGCGGAAATTCATGGGAAACGATGTATTATAAATTTTTTAAATTTTTTTTAACAGATGTATTGTGCTTTAATTTTAATATCTGTACAATAATTCATTCAAATGTACCAATAAAATGAGAAAATAAAAATAATAATAATAATAATTAAAATTTGGGAAAAAGAGAAAAGCAGCAGCGAAAAGATAATGTGCCTAAGGTAATAAAGAACGTTGGATTTATTTGGAAGGCACATTCGAACGAAAGATACTTTTACTGTTTTGAGAGGAGCCACTAAATCTCAATACCTTTATGATAGGTGACGCCAATAAAGATCACTTTTGAAGAAAGAAATATTCCAAATGTGGGAGATAAGTTGTGCTTTACTCCTAGTAGCCTTCGACCGTCTTTTATTTTAAAAACGAAATTGAGAAAAATAACTGAAGAATCGCAGATGTGTCAATTTGCTCGCAAATCAGATGAACATCTGTCAGAGTGAACCATCTAAAGTAAAAAGCATGAGAGTAGTTCTTTCCACTTTTTGCTGCATATATTTTATTTGGCAGCGTTCTCAATATTATGATAGGAATGGAAAAAGAAATTTTGTTTATATTTGTTTACAAAGAAAACTGTACGCGTAGGCTTCCGCGGCTCGAGTCGATGACTTCTTCGCTGTCCGGGTGACGCCGCGTAGTGGGCTGAGAGGCCAATACAAAGAAAACTATTAAATAATAATAGCAAATATAGGGTAAGTAATGAATACAAACTTTTTGTCTTGTAGCATTTACTTTTTGTTCTGAACAATTTGCTTTCATAATGGGACGATAGTGATCATAACAAAGGTCGCATGACGAGGTACTTCTGCGGACGCTTCTCAGAAACCATGTGTCAACAGCATGAAGCAAGTCTGTGCTGTGAGAGTCAAGTTATTTAGGTGTATCTGTAAAAACCTGTAAAATATATTTTGTACCTCCATATCATACATGTTCAACTCTCGAAATTTTGTGTTTCATTGCAAAAATGAGTTTTTCTTTATTTTTACTCAAAGTAGTCTGTGGGACTACTCCTTTTTAAGGAAGGACAATGTACCTTAATTCTGACGGTGTGCGAAGTAAGAGCTAAAAGAACCCGTTTTTTTGTCCGAAAATATGAGATCATGTATGAGGTGAGTCCAACACTGTTTCTCCTTCTTCAGTAGTAATGGGATGTAGACTTTTTTTTTGTGTGTGTGTGTGTGTGTGAATTCAAGAAGTAATGTAACTCATTCACACCTGGTTTTGAAGTATAATGACTCACACGTAAGAAAGTTGGGAACTTTTCAAGTGTTATTCTATTTAAGACAATGAATAGAGAAAAGCATTAACTTACAGATTGAGAATACTCTTTACTCAGAAAACATAAGGTCCACGATGGAAGTCATCAACCATTATGATTCGAGTACGTGCTTGTTCTACGAGGTGTATTTCCTACTAAGTTAGTCCTCCAAACCACACACATGCATAATCATTAACGATGAATGAATGTGAGAAAAATATTTTATTTTGACATATTTTACGTGGACGTTTGGAAGATATTTCGTTGCAAGTTTGGGAGATATTTTTAATAGATAAATAAATTTCTGAATATGTCACACGTTTTACACCATTATTAACAAACATTTTATTCATTACCACACTATTATAACATTACGTTTTACAAATTAGGAGAGACTATGGAACGAATTTGGATATTTAGTTTCTTTTTATTTTCACGCTACTACATACATACGTATAAAAGAAAAAAAATATTTTAATAGTCCACGGCAAAATGGCAAATATTCGATGATGTGATTTCTTGACTCAAAAAAAGGGATAATTCATACCCCTGCACGTAGTGAAATACCTTCTCTCACACATTGTGCCGTCAGAATCCATGTGTGTGGGTTCTTACGGCTGTGTGCATACCTAACTGGCCATCTGTTTGTGGACAACACAAGCGCCTAAACCGTTTATAGGCTTCTTTTCCAAAACTGATTTTCCCGGATCGATGTTATGAAATTCAAAGGCTAGCAAATTTCAAATGGATATTTTTGTTTTGAGAGGGTGCTTTACATGAAACCTCAGCGAATATTTTCAAAATTCCTAAAATTTGCTACGTATGAAGAAATTATTTTTTCCGGGTTAGAGCAAAAGGGGCTTACAAAAATGGCGCTGGTCCGATTTTCGGGCAACTCTAGATTTTCGAAGTATACAAAAGATTGAACTTTTCAGCGTATTTCTACAGCTATAATATTGAATAGTAAATATGTTTTTCGTCATGAAATCTGTTCTTTAATATTAGATCTTGTTATGGATATCCTTACTTCAGATCTCCACCCACTCCCGTATTACCGCATCGGAAACGCAAGTATTAACCCCCTTTGAATAATTATATAAGATTATACACTAAATACCCCTTTTCCTTCTTTTTCAGTTTTTGCATTCTTATGAATCCTGAGTCAGAAGAATTTGTCAATTTTTTGGTATTACCAAGTGGAAACAAGTTGTCAACGGATTTTCTTTTTCTTAAATAAATTTACTCGCGATAATCCTTGAATCTTCTGACCTTGTCCAAACGATGATCTTAACATTAAACTCGATTCCCCTGCTTCTTTGAAAGTTCACAGAACACAGTTAAATATCCCCTGTCCCTACTCTCAATTCACATGCAGTAAAAAGTCCGGAGGTCCTACTTTGCGAGAGGGTGTCGGTTGGGCCAACTTTGTGGTCAGAGGTCGCCCCCACCCCACCCCCACCCCATCGAGCGTGCGTGGATAATGCAAACATTCCTGGGAGCTGTAGCTTCTCCCCAGGGACGTCGGGTGGACCGTGCTGCGACCTGGCGGCGGGCCTAGGGAAATTAAACCGGCGCCGTGCCCATGCCACACCTGTCGTCGGTGGCTGAACGCCGCGTGGAGGGGGGAAGGGGTGGGGGAGGGGGAGGCAGAGGAGGGGAATGGAGGAGGAAGGAAAAGAGCATCGAGGAGGGGTTGGGAGACACATTGGCCGAAGACTCACGATCAATGATGTGGAAACTGGTGGATGGAGAATGATGTATGCACTGTAGGTTTTTCAGACCACCAATGTTCGAATCACCAGCTCTTCCTCAAACAACATAAATTATATTTGCCGCCTCTAATGAAGTACATGTAATTCGAAAAAAAATGTATTTGCATTTCTAGTACAGTAAATGAGCCTTTGGTGTAAGGATGGAAGTTGACGGGCAAAGTGACAATAGAAGCCGAGTCCGACATTTGGAAACGAATACGTCAATCATACTAACGTGCAAACATTTTAATTTTTGAATCCAAGGACACTTGCAAGTTTACACGTTTGGTACATTCTCAAAAAGTGACGTGTTGACTCATGCCCAGTGCACCTAAGGTTTTGTTTTCTTTGTTATTTGCAGTAACCAGTTGCTTTAATATATCAATGACTTCTTTGCGACACGCATACTGCCAAAGTATTTTGTCGTTCGCCTACCGCCAAATTACACTTTCCACTTAATACGTAGTGAAGATAAGTATTATTTTGAATATATAGTAAATGCTGAAAATTTTTTTATGCTTTGCTTAGACACATTCATCTATTGATTAAATTAATACAACTAATGTGAAATTGAGTATTTAGTTTAGCTGAAGATATAAGGAAGTGCAAATAAAGTATTTATTACGCTAGGCATAATAAATGATTGACTTTTATTAAAGGATCCAGTCTAAGAGCCAGTTATATCACACGTGATGGCTACCGTATGCATTCTCCCAGATTTCACCCCTCAGGCAGTAATTGGCTGTGACACTGGGAGAGGTGAATTCAAGGGAGAGATGAATAACACAGAGAGGTGTCACATCTAAACGCAATTCATATAATTATCGAAGTTATAACGAACCAGTGCTTACATTCATTAAAATAAACTATGTTTATATTGCGTTCAAACGTTAACATACCAATTGTTGAAGTCGAAATTACTAACAGTTCACAAATAGTCATTAAAATGCATTTTCCCGGAGGTCGGCTGGGTGCACACACGGCGTTCCGCAGGGACCTTCGTTGACGAGTTCCGGCGCCGGCGGTGCGGCGTCAGTCGCAGCTGCCGGCGCGACCGCAGCCCCGGAATCAAATAGCGAGACGCGCCAACGCACCTGAGATTCCGTTTGTAGCGGCTCCTGTGTTCCTTCCTTCTACAGCTCTTCAGCCCAGAAATCTCCACCTCTCGACCAGTTTCTGTCAGTACATGATACTGTGGCGTCATGGAGAAAAACACACAGACATTTACAAGTATGTACAAGTTTATTTACACGTATGTACAATAACTAAATTCTGCTCCGAAACTACACACTTTTGAGTATTTTCCTGTGGATACCCCACATAGCTAGGGAGGCCCCGCCTCTACTGACGCTTCTCCCGCGCCACTACCGTGACCTCGTCACCCGTGCAAGAGGAACAACACGCTCCACCCTGGGCGTAACGTTTTGCGCATCGCGCGAGGTTTCCAAAAAAACCCGTGTGAGCTCGTCAGCTCTATTTTATACCTAGAGTGTAGCCGTCACGTGGAAGTCCTTGATGTAGGAGGGAGGCTCGCGTCTACCACGTGACCTTCCAGGTCAAGCTGGCGTCCACTTGGTCTAAATATATCCCAACGCCGTGGCGCCAATGTTATTCAGCCCGCAGGTATGCGATACTTCCGCTCCTCCTCCCACCCACGGCCGCCAATGTGACACTACAATACACTGAACAACCGTCGATGATGATTAGGGTACGGAATTTATTGTAATAAAAAAATTCAAAATATGTACCTACATATGTACTTGTTTTTTCCAAAACATGTAAGAAAAAATAGAAAATGTGTAAAATAAAAATTCATTATTGGGTTTATAATTCCTTTCTATAAGCATTTTCCGACCATAGTAGGTCGCCGATCAGTTTTTAACAAGGATTCGCATTGGCTGAAAGTAGGTTCTACCTCTACAGAAGTAATTGCACCCTAGACTTCACCACACAGAAGAATGCCAATGAAGGACTCCGGGGTACGGGGTTAAAGGAAATATACCCACTCCTCCCCCAAAAAAAGAACTCTAACAATGCGGTAAGACAATTTTCTGTAAAAATATATTTGTTCGTTTACAATCAATTACCAGATGTCTGTTTGAAGCTTAAGCGTCTGTTTGAAGCTTAAGCTAATGCGGTTGAACTTACTTTTGTTCACAAAAGTCCACTGTTTGACTCCGAGTACGTAATAAGCGGAGGGGGGGACGTTTGCCAATTCATGCTGAAGATATAGTGGTCATAGAAGTGCAACAGCATTTCATTTGATTTGTAAGAAAGATGTAACATATATTGCAAACGCGGATCTGAAGTGTTCCGTTTCGATGTATAAATGAATAAAAACGTAACGTAATATAAACTAATAAGTAAAATATGTAATTATAAGAAAATATGTAAAAATATGTAAAATAAAAATAATTTTAATTCATTCAGAATGTGTTGTAAACTCAAAAACGTTCTTTAATGCAGGTATCTAGTCCCTGTAAAAACATGTAATTACATGGAAATCCGTTTCCTAATGATGATATAAAACCATTGAGCCACTAAAAGAGCAGGGACCTCCTGTCAGAACACAGGGGTGGTTTCCTTTCAGAACACAGAGGCGGGCAGTCCTTAAGGGATTTAGTGTTATCACTAGAGCTCGGACATGTAGGCACTAAAAGGTTCGAAAATAGGTAGGCAAATAGGCACTCAAAAACTTCAAAATAGGCAATGAAAATGGCATTATGGTTGATTAATATTGAAATTTATTCGCAATACATAAAGGATGAACAGTTCTCTAAAAACAAATCGAAATTCTTGGATTGTCAAAATACATTGCGAAGTTAGATAATATTTCCTAAGAGTTGACTCGTTTTATATTTTGTATATTTAGTTAGTTAAGCTGGTTAAATGGTGTATTTTCAAGTTTTGAAAATGTTTGAGGCATGGTACAATTCTATGATGAAATTATTTCTTGTCTTCATCTTTGCACACGTTGAAGAAGGTTTGAATAGTTTTTTGCACTTTTTTGCACGAATTGCAGTGGCTTTACGCTGTATGACATATTTTTTGCACATTTTACCACCTTTTCACAACACTGGCAAAAAAAATCCAGTACGCCTTAATCTTCTCCCTAAATCCACTCCTCTAGCAATGCACTTTTTGAAATCTTTTCTTTTGGTTTTGTAGCAAGGATGCTTAACAGGAACAGGAAATTTACTGATCTGGTATGCACCAATCATGGAAACAAATACAAAATTATGGAAGTCCGTCTATCTTGCGTAATTCTATCTTCTAAAAACTTAAGATGCCGAGAGCGCTATCTTTTAAGACAGTCGTGTTTTTCGCAAGGGAGAAAGAGATAACTTATCATTGCGAAGATCGGAGAGACAAGAGCAATTTCCTGTTCTTTGCAGCGGCCTGACGGGCTTCGGCAAAGCAGATAAGGTAACCCACACGGTATCAAATTCTCATACATACAGTCTCTAAGCGGAGTCCCTGCTCGTCGCGTTGCAGGCAAGAACACACAGGGCATAGAGCTTCTCGATCCGAGGACGCCCTGGCAGGTTTTACGTGGTTGTTACTGATTTTTTATCAAACAAGTGATTTCTCAAAAAATGATTGTAGAAAATAAAATACAGTGAAAAAATATTAAAAAGGCGGAAAATTTAATATATTATAGGCTAATAATGCTCGATTCAGCAATTATCTCTAAAATAGTCATTTATAGGCGTGATAAAACTCTCGCAAAAGCCATTCCTGTGGTAAAAATTGATAATGGAGTAATTTGCAGTGAATCATAGGAACTAAAAACTAAATAAAAATAACTAGAATGAACGAACAAATGACAAGTAGAAAAGAACATTTCTCTGAACATACTAAATTGGTTTTATCAGTATATTACTCGATGAGCACAGTATATATAAGAGACCTATTATACCTGGGTTTTCACAACGTGGCAAGTGATGGACTTGTCTTCATGATGGAATATAGCACGACTTTTCGCGTCTTTCTCTGTCGTACCGCTAAATGTCGCGTGATCGCAACCGTACCAAGCAGAGCTGAAGATCAAGCGACATCTATCGGAAAGACCGAGAAGGACGCGAAAAGCCGTGACATATCCCATCGTGAAAACAAGCCCCTCACGTGTGCGCCACGTTACGAGGAGCCAAGAATATATTGCGTTTTTTTAAATTGCTACGTTTGACATTTGATAAGCTGTTGCGGTGCCGTCCAATCGAGACTTTATACGTTACTAAAGTAACGTCATAATGGTGGCATTCAGCCTTCCGATTGGACGACACCGTAACAGCTGATTTACTTCAAACGCAGCTCTGTCAAAAGAGCATTAAAGTTCAGTGGTATGCCAGTTTGAAACTCTTCTCACAAGCATTAACATATTTTACTCAGCTAGTGACTGCAAACCCAATAAAGGGAGTGGCAGCTCAGTGCATCAACTGATGTCACTAGCGCCTCTGACTGGGAGGTCCTAGGTTCGAGTCCTGATCGCGGCAGAACACTAGCTTGTCAGCTTGGTCGAATTCAGTCGCTGTCTGGAAGAGAATTCTAACGGTCGGCTGCTCTGATCGGTAGTTTTCCATGATTTCTCATATCAATACCAGGCGAATGCCGGAGCAGCACCCTACCAAACTGGCCATGGACCGCGCGCGATCTGTCCTTCCTCTTCCTTATCCTACCCTCTCCCCTTACACACACACTTTCACTAACATGCACTACAATACCACATATTCCAGGAGACCGGTCGGGAGCATAGAGCTGTCCTGGCTGGGGCGGTGCCCCGCTGGTAGGAGAGTCTTGGTTAGGGGCAAACCCCGCTAGCAGAAGGTAGGTCGGCGGCGGATCTCGCCATCCAGCGGGGGAAGGTCACAGCCATCTTCCGAGGGGAAACGTGCACTATACTTAAGGGACTAATGACATAAGCCGTTGACGCGCTCATAATCACTAACAAACCAACAAACAAGGGTAAACATGCACTACACTAACGGGACTAATGACCTACGCTGTTGGCGCACCCGAAATCACCAACCAACGAACCAACCAACAAACAATCAATCAATCAATCAAATCAATCAATCAAGGGAAAACATGCACTACACTAACGGGATTAATGACCTAAGCTGTTGGCGCACTCGAAATCACCAAACAAACAACAAACAAACAATCAAGGGAAAACATGTACTACTCTTACGGGATTAATGACCTAAGCTTTTTTTGACGCTCCAGGAATCACTAACCAATAAACCGAACCGAGTGCTTCGAGGCGGCTGTGCCCTGCGGCGACGGCGCGGGCTGTTCTGTTCCGGAGGCGGAGGCTGACGTTCGTTAGCCTCGGGAGCACGTTCCCGGACACCCGATCGCTTCCAATATCTGCCGCTGAGCAAACATGCGGCCAACGCCCCCCTCGCGTCGCGCCGTTGGAGCCGCGATTGTTTGCCGGAAGCGCCGCTGATATTTGCTTCTAAACAATCGCCTCCGCCCGCCGCCGCCGGGCTGCAGATGTGCTTCGGGGAGAGGACGTCTCGGGGAAGGGGGGGGGCGGTGGAGTAGGCGATGGACAGTGCGGTTCGGCGAAGATGCCCGGTAAAGAGTGTTGCTGGAAAGTATCGGAAAGAAAAACAGTAGTTTGAATAACAAAGTCATCGAGGGATGATGGAAGTCGGTAGAAGATGCCAGGACACAGTGAGAAGCATCGTAGAGCCCAGTCAGGGGAAATGAAAGTGATGGATGAAATCAAGAGATATGGACGTGTTTAGGAAAAACGTGTGGGAGCAGAGAATGGTTAAGGTGGGTGGTACAGCTGGAGACCGGGGGAAACAGCGAGGAGGGATGGAGTTCCAGAAGGAGAACAGTTCAGAAGGGAAGATAACAAAAGAATACACATCGATGAAGAGTGACGAAGAGACAGAAGCGGAAACAGGCAGGGGAGATGGCGGTAGCGAGCGCCGGAAGTGCCGAAGACGTCCCCGGCCGCGCTAGACAACGGCGTGGCGAGATGGCAGCGTCAAGCGGCAGGGGGTGGGGGTGCAGCACAGTTTCCCGCCCGACACATAATAAAGCCCCGTCTATAAAAAACACGCGATAAAATGCGCAGCGAGGCGGCGCCTTGAGCCGCCCAATGGCTTGACCGCGACGCAATAACTCGCCCGCGCCGCTCCTCAGATGGCGCCCGCCCGCCAGGCAGGCAGAGAAGGTAACTCGGGGCGCGGGAGGGGAAGGGCGGAGACGCCGGTGAGGCCGCGGGCGGGTGCGCGGGAGGGGCGGGGGCGGAGACACGAGCGGTGGCGCGGGCTGGGGGGCGGGTGGGGACACGGGCG